>PNEQ01047668.1:0-46984 GCA_003012365.1 Medauroidea extradentata
TGAAATCACAGATATGCCAGAGATGTGGTTGCTAGGCAACGTACATTGCAGTAATGTTTACTGATTTAATGTTCCGATATTATCTCTTTACTGACAGTGAAAATATTTTGCTGATTACTGATGCTGTTCCCTTATTGTTCACGGACACTGGCGAACTGTCAGTGATATCAGTGAAATCAGTGAATAACGGAAGGCGGCCCTTATTGTGGCAAACAATTTCAACAGATCGAGGCTCTTTCACGACCTGCACGGACGTATCGGGACGGCCTGCACGGACGAACACGTCTGCATAATTGTGGCAGAGCCTTAAGTTATGTTATTTATTTCATGTCGATTGTGAACGGGCCTTTATTTATAGTTAAATTGAATGCAGTACAAGTATGTCCAATGTACTATACATGAAAATATAATAATGAAACAATCGTTTAATTTTTAAAACTGTAGCACTGGGCATTAAATGTGTAAATTCGGCCAGCACGAACAAACCATCATTTACACCATGCGAAAACCATATTAACCTAAATAACAACAGACATGGGGACATAATTTTTTTTTTTACATTTTGAGGTAACTATTCTCCGTTCACTCTAGTTGAGTTCTGAAGTAACCAAATAACGTAATATCATTGCTTCTATAGGCCGTTCGGAATAAAGTGAACACTACAATCTAACTTGAAAAATATCAGTAGCTGTTAAGGCTCTGCCACAATTATGCAGACGTGCTCGTCCGTGCAGGCCGTCCCGATACGTCCGTGCAGGTCGTGAAGGCCTCTGTTGAAATAGTTTGCCACAATTAGGTTGATGGGTGTAGTTTGTGTAACTTGTTATAGAGGGCAGTAAAGTACGCCGCCATTTATTTAACTTATCTATTCTAATAACACTACGTTTTCGCGCGTTTTCTTAAATTAAAAGTAAACAAAGATTCTTATCGATCAACTGACTTCATGACGTCAGATGATGATGATGGTGTTGACGAGTCCGTCAGCCAATTTTGGTGTTGGCCACGGCCGTAGAAGAACAGTCTGGACACTCGCCTAGATATTTGACCCCCTTGTTGTTTGGTTGTAGTTCACCAAGTTACCGAGAATATTATGTTTTATTGGCGCTGACGTTATGGCGGTCGGACTAAACTCCACCCACTTCCTTTCCGCTAAAATAAACAACTTATTAAAACGTATATTTTTATCAATTTACGAAATACTTTCTTCGCTCACAATTTTAAGCAAAGGCTCCAGCAATCTTTATTCACTTTATAAATTTAACAATGGAAAAAAGTGGGCTGAGTTTGAGTCCGACCGCCCGGAAAACAGCGCCAAAAAGTACGACATTCTCGGTAACTTGACGAACTACAGCCAAACAACAAGGGGGTCAAGCAAAATACACTGTTAGATAGGCGAGTGTCCACACCTGTTCTTCTACGACTGTGGTACCTACCGAATGAACAATTTATCTTTCACACGCAAACATAAAGTGACGTGTCCCAGGAAGTTAGACTTTTCCCGTCGTTAGCCGTTACATGCGGAAATATACGAATTGGCTGGAAATAGATCTGTAGCAGGGCTTTATCGAGTGCTACTTTATTCCGAACCGCCTATAATTGGCTCAATTCGTGCATCGTGCCTACGTACTATTTCCAACCGACAAAAGTGTGTACAGTCGGCATCATAGGAAACAACAACGCCGTATATAATAAAACAATATTGCGTAAATATTTCGTACGTGTTATCGACATAGGGAAACAAAAATTACATAAATCTTGATAAAATATTGACATGATTTGCAAATACTGTATATTTCAAAATTTAATAGTAATTGTCAAGCCATGACTAACGATTGTATTCAAATATTCCGGTATTAACGTAACGAAAATTTGGTACTACATGCAGAAAAAAAATTTGTCAACAAAATGAGTGATTAAATTACTGTAAAGTCCTCCTGGATTATTTTGTACTTCGTTTTGGAAAAATTACATTTTATAAATCACCAAACAATCTGTCGATAATTCACGACACATATTGTTTTTTTTTTATATATATAAATGATTGCTATGCGAGATTTTTATTCGTGCCTTAAAAACATCACCACAGTTTGTTCAGTAATGAAAACATATATCCATGTTTCGAATACCATGCAAGACATGTTCACTGTTCACGTCCAGCATCACATATTCACATAAACTAATCCACAGGCGACGTAAACGTACCGACGCGAGGACGGAACTAAATAGAACAATGAACTTTGGTTCGGACCAAGGAGTATGTAAGGGTTCGGACGAACTAAACGGAAAATGGACGAACGAATGAAAACATTCGCAGTAACCACAACATTGATGCATTAACGTCCAAAAATACATTGAAAAAATAAGACATCATATCTGATTAGTGATATTTCTGTGGTAATTATTACTGAACTAAACTTTTGGTATTTTCAGAGTATCGTACATCTCTAAATACTGGCAAGTGTACCAAGAAACTCGTTCGTTTAACAGTGTGTCAGTCGTTAATTAACTCGTGAACCAACTGTACGGACGTGTCGTCCGCTAACAAAATTATAGTAATAAACATATAGCGCCGTAGATTGTGTTTGCAACGTTTATATATTTTAGATATTCGTTTATAAAACTTTCTCATTAAGTGGTAAATTTATGTTCACCACAGATAACAAAGCTCTATTTCTTGTGCAAGATCACAGTGCAAGGCGGTCGGCAGCCAATAAACATGTTTGTTTAAAATTTGCTTTGTTTATCCCACGGTCGTAGAAGAACAGGTCTGGACACTCGCCTATCTAACAATGTATTGTGCTTGACCCCCTTGTTGTTTGGCTGTAGTTCGTCAAGTTACCGAGAATGTTGTACTTTTTGGCGCTGTTTCCCGGGCGGTCGGACTCAAACTCCGTCCTCTTTTCCCATTGTTAAATTTATAAATTAAATAAAGATTGCTGGAGCCTTTTCTTAAATTTGTGAGCAAAGGAAATATTTCATATATTGATAAAAAATATGTTTTGATAAATGTTTTATCTTAGCGGAAAGGAAGTGGGCGGAGTTTAGTCCGACCGCCATAACACCAGCGCCAATAAAACACAATATTCTCGGTAACTTGGTGAACTACAGCCAAACAACAACAGGGTCAAATATCCAGGCGAGTGTCCAGACCTGTTCTTCTGCGACCGTGCACTGACCAAAGATGTTAGAAAGGTGGCACTGACTATACACTGACACTACACTGCACTGCTTTGTGGTTCGATTACACTGGTGTCGGGGAGTGGGACGTGTCTGTCTGCCTGGCGGCAGGCGCGCCGCGTCACATGTCCTAACCATTTTTATAGAATAGAATATATATTTATTGTTCTGTAGAGCATTTACATACTATAGAACTCGTCAAAATTAGTTTACTAATATACATAAATATGTACCAATATAAATACAAAATCATAATAACAAAACAAATCTTACTAATAGGTGCTACCAATGCAGTATAATAGTAAAAGTAACACAGAAATTTATAAGATCAGACAAACAAGACTTGATATACACACACAAAAACACAAAAGATAGTACAATAGAAAACATATATACATGATTTTTTTTACTGGTATGATTGTGAACAAAATTCGTCAGTACCGTAAAAAGATTTTTCTACAAGAAACTCAAATAGTTTACATTTAAATAATGAATAAGTATCAATATCTTTCAAGGTTGCTAGCAATTTATTAAATAATCTTATACCAGCGCTATAGTGATTTATTGGTTTTTACTTTGTTGACTGCATGAAGATGAAAGTTTTGATTTGCACGTGTATTATGCTTGTGAATATCAACATTCTTACAGTATTTGTGTATATTTTTATAAATGAAAAGTAAAGTTTTAAAAATATATATACATAGTACAGTAAGAATATGGGCAGATACGATGGTTTTGCGACAGCTGTCAGAGCGCATCATGTTTAAAATAATTATATTTTTTTAAATAATAAAAATTGATTGTAAATTTTATTTGTTTTGTCCTCAGAATATTATCCCATAACTGATATGTGAATAAACATAAGAATAGTAAGCAGACCATAGACACTGTTGAGTTGATATGCGTGCAAGTACTTTCAGCGCTGTAGCTTGTACTGTATAAACTTTTTTTTGTTAACTGTTTGTGTGGTCTTTCCATGATAAAGAACTGTCAGTTACAGTGCCAAGAAATTTAGTATGATCAACAAGCTTTACTTTGGTATTATTTATAAAGATTTCAGGAACCTGAGGTCTGAGTTTGGATGAGAAATACATGCAATTAGTTTTTTCCAAGTTGAGTAACAGTTTGTTAGATGAAAACCAAGAGTTTAATGTTAATATAATATTGTTCGCCATGTCATCTAGAGTTTTGCTTTTATTGGATCTGATTAAAATGTTAATATCATCTGCATAAGAGATGATGGGCACGTTAGGTAGTTGTAGGTAATTTTAAATGTTTGATTGTATATTGTAAATATGACTTGTCCGATATCTTTGTGCAAAAATGTACACAAAAAAAGATCCAAGGATGCAATAAACTAAATCTAAAAGTAGACTCATGTCATTAAAACATATTACAAAAATAAGCAGTCCGAAGACACTACCATGTGGGACACCTACATTTACATCCCTAATTTCAGACGCAAAGGATTCTACAATATTTAACGCATTTTTTTCTGTTAACTTGAACTAGCTGTCTTCTGTTAGTTAGATATGACTTTACCATGTTATTTACAGATCCCCTGATACCAAGATTATGAAGTTTATCTAACAAACAAACAAATAACAAGATTTGGTGATTGCATAAGAAATTGTGGAAATAGTAAAAAGTCTAAAATTAACGTTATCCTGTGCTGAACAAAATTCTAAGAAATGTCATTAAAGATGCAATAAGAAAGTACTTCAACAGTTTTTTGAAAACTCTGCCAATAAAATCAAAAACTATTTGGAACATTATAAAAAAATAGGTAAATCACGGTCTTCAGAACTGTAAATAAATATAATTGACGAAATATAGGTGTCAGTGTGTTGGTGTTGAAATTAGTCAGAAAATATTAGCCTTATGATTACTCTTTTGAATGTTGTCATCAGTTCTCTATGGTCGTTTGTTTATATTGTTTTTAAAGTTTTATTGTACGATTAAAGCAATGAATCAAAGCTTAGATGACTTTATTCATAAGAAATTTACGAATCGCAGGCGTGATCGAGGAAGGTAAACAAATATTATTTTTCTTTGAGAGTTCAGTTTAATCGGTTGGCGGGTGAAATGTAATGGCACGCAATTTTCTTTCGTTTAACCAAATAACCTCTGTTGTATTTTTGCGTGCTAATCCGCGCGCCCCACAATATCTAATTTTCATTTTGAGTGAAATGTAAATTCCTTACAATTATCAGGGATGTATGCCGTTTTTTTTGTAAACGGTTATTTCTTTGGTGCTGTAAGTTAAGATTAAGTTGATTAATTTGTGGTAATGCTTTGCAAACATGTCAAACTTATTTAGTGCATATGGTGTAAAAATTTTGACTGGTCTGCTGCTGAACTTGGGTTGGAGTCAACACGAAGCGAAGCAGAAGTGAACATGGACCGAAATGTGTTTTAACAAAATTATTTGAATCTTGATTGACATGATGTAAAAATGTGTGAACCCAGACTGAACATGGTAAAGAGCCATACACAACAAATCACTTTCTAAAGCCAAAGAGGTAAACATTCATTACACATATGAGTTTGAATGTTTTGGCCTATATGCTTTAATATGATAATTTCATTTATTATATTTAAAATTGTGATAAAACAGCCAAATGGCCAATAACAGGATGCCGCTGTTGGAGTAAATAATTTAAAATTGAAAAGTAACAAAACCAATTTATACAGATTTATAGAAAATGATCCAGCAAACATCACATTACATTTTGATAATCAGCCAGGGTAAAGCATCTAATTTTCTGTGAGTGACAATTGGTAGTCGTTTGAAATGGAAAGATCACAGTGCCCTAACAATAAACAAACGTAGAAAAACCTGTTATGCTCTTATAATACATACTTAGTTGAAACAGTACAAACAGAATCAAAATTTTTAGACTACAAAAAAGAGCTTTTTGTATCATGTAAAGCTAAACATTTATTTACTGAACTGAATATACTTTCCTTTTACTCTGAATAAATATTTAGGTTATTAGTGTTTGTAAAGTGCAACAGAGATAATTTAGAAGTGGTAGTATATAGAACTAAGTATGTGACAAGAAACCATTATAAACTGAAGTTGAAACACCACAATATTGCAGCCTTTTCTAAGGGAATGCAGCATACTGGAATTATCTTTCTCAATAAGCTTCTGAAAGAAATAATGGTTTCAAATAATATTGGTGAATTTAAGAAAGAATTAAGGAAATATATAGCATATAAACACACCTACTCTGTAGCTGAAATGCATAGTTGGTAGCCTAAATGACCATACTTGTCAACCTAGTTTGATGAGGTCCCACTTTAAAATAATTTGAGAACATTATTAAGTGTTAATAACAATGTAAATCCAATGAGTTTGTGTAAATTATTTGTTTATATGTAGCATTGCGATGTTATTGTATTCATTAATTACGTATTGTGACAGTTTATTGTAGGCCATACCTTTGTGTAAAAAAAATTGTAAGATGTTTGGAATTATTATTTATGTACTGTGTAGTTGTAATTTATCTGTTATGACAAAATAATTTAAACTGTGATTTTGTATGAATATAATTTTTACACTATATCTCATGAGCAAAATGCTCAAAATGTGGATCAAATGGTGGATAATAAAAACAATTCAAATACACTGACTAAACAGCAGACACAAACAAAGGAAAAAGAAAAAGTATGTAGCCTACCCGTAGAAATATTAAACGATACAAGCACGTATTAGTGCAGACATAGCGTGTGTGCTCAAGTTACATCAAAAATTATTTTGATAACAAAATAAATACTTTTTTTACATTATATAACGCGATATGGTCTACAAAGTTAATATAAATTTCATGAAATATTATTTGTAAGCATAAAAATAATGCAATATTAAAAAATATTTTGGTATGAATATTAAAGTATTACAAATTAATAAATACCGGTACTCGCAATTGTGCTGCCGCACAGTGGCGAGATCACACGTTTCTGTCTCTCTAGAAAACCCTCTTCAAAACATCTCTGAACTTACCAACTCCCTTCACCGTCACTAAGCCATCTTGCAAAACGTTCCACTTCCTCACCGACCTCTTAAGCATAGACTGTCTACCCTGCTCCATTCTCCTTCACACCCTCTAAATTTTCTGGCGGTTGCTTCCTCTTCCTCTATATCCTCCCTTAGTTAGATGACAATGTAACCCTCCCCATCCTCCCTCTACATTCACAATTCTGTACATTCTGACTAGTCTCGCAACATTCCTTCTGTCCCTCAATGTAGTCCATCCCATTTCCTTCATCTTCTCAGACCGCCTATAGTTACCTTCCTCCTCTCTGTTCTCCATCCTGCTCCTGTCTCCTCCACCTACCCTTCTCCAATCTCCATGCCCTTCTCTGCACCTTTTCCATCTCCTGCACTTCAACTTCCACGTATGGGCCCCACACTGCAGCGGCATACTCCAGCATAGGCCGCACCATTGTGCAGTATGCCTTTTCCTTCACCTCAGAGTTAGCCCCATTCAGTATCCTTCCCAGGGGGTCAATTCTTGAAATTATGTGAAGTAATTCCATTACGAGATTGCTTGAAATTTTGCAATGGTTTTTACTTTGCGATTCTTGAATGGAAATAATTTCGAAATGAAATTATTCCATCCGGAATTAATTTCAATGGCTGTCAACTTAGTGAGATGGTAAGATCTGAGATTTCACTTTACTAGTCAACAAAGAAATAAGCTTTTCAGATTAAATAAAAGATGTGCTCTTTTGTAATCTTCTTCGGTATGAAATCCATTGTCAAAAATATGAAAATCCTTACTATGTTAAATTATCAACGATTTATAAATAACCTACTCTACTTTTCTAACCTCACAAACTGTAAGACCTCACAAATGTGTGTGTGTGTGGAAAATGGTTTTCGTTCGTCACTTATTTCCGGTGGGGTGCATTCCGTGTGAGAAAAAAGTTATTGTTCGTCTCAATTGTAGCCGTTTACTGTTAGTTCCCTACAGGAAGTTCAGAATTTTCAATAATTTCACCACCATATTTCGTAATTAAGTACTCAAGAATAGCATTCTTTGGGTACAAAGTTTTCATTACGGAATCAGGACAACGAGATTCGGAATCACAGTAGTGAGATTCGAAATGTGAAAATAATCTTGCAAAAACTAAAGAATCGGGTCCCAGCAAACCTAAAGCTCTTCTCCCCTTCGTAACCACCCTCTCCACCTTTTTTTGTCCACCTGAGGTCACTTTGCAGCACAACCCCTAGATGTGGGGTGTAAGGTACTTGGCCGGGCCTATCCATCCTTGTTTGTTCTAAAGTTTTTTTTTTTTTTTTTGTTTCTTAATGAGTCTTTAGGTTTAGCGATAAATCTATACATGTCTCTGTAAATTATGGGGTGAGCCTCCTTTCCTTCCCCGGCGTCAGTATGGGCCTAATAGGACCTCGCAATGCTTTATAGTGTGTTTGGGTTTGTAACTAGCAGTGATAAGAGCCATGCCCATGGTGGATTGCCTGGCTTACTGGTATCATTGCATCGAAAGTACCCATGGTGGGGGCAGTTAAAGGGACACGTGTTAGGATGAGATAAATGTATATAAATAACCTGGACTGAACAACTGTGATTGTTCAACAAGACCATGGAAAGACGACCTAAAATAATGAACTCTAAACTGGTAATGAACGTAAGTACACTGTAATTAAATGTTAATCTAATTACGTGCGGTGGGCCGAACCATTAAGCTGTTTATTTGCCTTTATTCAGGTAAAAGAGAGCACCCCAGAGGGATTTAAGTGTTATGAAAGATGTTGTTTGTTCAAATTTCCCGGGAAAGGCTATTTGTAAACGTCTATTTGTATATATGTATTGTCCAAAGAGTGCAAGGAACATGGCGGCTTGAAGAACTGCCAACTGTGGGTACAGGCCCGAACTGTGAAAATGAAACTAGTGAGAGTGTAAATGTAACCGATATTTGGGGAGTATTGCCCGTTATCTGTATTTTAATGCTGTTTCGTAATTTCTGGTAAGAGATCGCAAGCAAAACAACAGGGGTTGCTCTTAAGAGTTGTGCACGTGCGTTTCCGGAAGTGGCGGGCCTGGGCGAGTTCCAGCGAACTCACTGGCCGAGGCTGCTGGACCCCGAGAGAGGCTATCTGAGCTGGGAGGTCAAGGTGTGCGGACGTGCGTGAGGCGGCACCACGCTACCATGTGGTGAAATATATCGCCGTGCATCAGCATGGTAGGCAGAGTTTTTGCAGATGTTAAGCCGTGCCTGGCTTTAATATGTGAATATTAGGGCTTTTGAATAAGCATTTATTGCTAGCATATTTTTTGTTGGTTGAGCCCACCGCATCTATGTAATAAGCACGTTGTAAGCACTAAACTTTGGAAAAGTAAATTGAAGAAATAATTAAGTCAAACGTTTTCTATTTCTTCTAGTATTAAGGGTTAACTCGGTGTGCTGGAACCGTGAACTGCTAGCTTGTGTTAAAACCTTTTTCGAACCCATGTGCCCAATATACTGAGATAAGAGCTTGTGTTCTGCCGACGAGCAGATAGTAGTTGAGGTGCTGGCGAGGGCGAGTACAGGTTGCTGCAGTACAGTGGCATCCTCTATCTCTTGCCCATCATTCCATCTGTAAATGACTCCGCTTATCACTCTCTTCCTGGTAAACTTAACTGACTTAGTCTTACAAACATTGATCTTCATCTTGTTTTCCACAGTCCACGAACACAACCTGTCAATGTCTGCCTGCAAGTCTACTGCCTACCACTGAGTATAAAACACAATCATCTGCAAACAATCTTATTTTGCCCCTAATCCCAATACCCATATAATTCGCCACACTTCCCTGTCGCACCCCTGATGTCACCTCGCCTTCCGCTGACAAAGACTCCCAGACTTTCACCCTCTGCCTCCGTCCTTGGAGGAAGTCACCAATCCATTTCACCACCCACTTGTCTTTCAGAAGTTTGTCCAGTTTTCTCATCAAAATAAAGTGGGGCACCTTGTCGAAGGCCTTTTCAAAATCAATGGAGCAGGCGCCAATCTGCTTCCCTTCATCCACTGCCTGCACTAAATCCTCCAAGAACCCTGCCAGCTGAGTCAGGTTAGTATATCTGCAGACAATTCTTCTCATCCAGATACTTAATTACCAATCCCTCCATTACCTTTCCTGTAATTAATTGTGTGAACGTATCATTTGTATCTATAGTACGGTGTGATTTATAGATTTTCTGCTTTCGGTCTCAGTAGTTCGCAACACTTAATTGTACGAACGTCGGAAGAAAACATTGTTAAGTGCTGTGAGGTGTTGATGTTACAAATAAAGTGCGTGTTGCTGCAAAATTCCCAAAGCAAGTAGGTATACACGTTAAGGTTTGTGGTGTGTAATAGCGTGTTTAATAGACTGTGTCCAGAATTATTAGCACAAGATGTTGTTGAACATGTGGAATGTAACATTCATGTGGATAATACATTTTGGGCAGAAATTATGAGGATATCAGTTATGTTTCTGCCGAAAAAGTGATTGTACAAAAGTTAGACAGTGTGAAGATTTGTGTTGTTTTGAAATGACTGGCTATATAATGTGCTTAATAACATAAGTAGGTACAGAAAAACAAAACTCGGGCGTAGGTAAAGTTTTGTGATGACCATTGAACTTTCATACGTTTTGTACAAATGTTCGATAAATCATAAAATTTTGTTTTATTGATGTTAGTGAGGTAACTAGCTGAAATATGTATGGCAGTACAAATATAAGTTCAGTATACAGAGTTACAGCACATGTTTAATAAATTTACTTAGCTGTATTAAAAGCCCCAGACAGTGCCATTGCGTGACCATTGTTGACACACACGTTCAATACTGTGAAACTGTGATGGCTGCAATGAATGATGATGAATAGGCTTATCTAAATGTAATTAGTGCAATAACTAACTCCTTTGTTTTTTATTATGTTTCCCCTGTTTTTGATTGAACGTAAAGGCACCACCTATCATGTTCTTCACATGTGTTGCAGTGTGTGTTTAAATGCGTTATTTACTAAGCCATTCCATATGCACTCATTGTGCCAATGTACTAAAAGAAAACACACTTTGGACAAGGACAGATTGTCGTTAAGACACCATGCTCATTAAAGTACTGTTTCTAAGCCCCCCAACGTAGCTAAAAAACTGCATTTTTAGATTGTAGTACTACAAAATCGTAAATGGTCACCACTTAGATCCCATTTTAAAAATTGATCGGCGGGAATTTTGCATGCTATGTCAGTGCTTGGCTCATTGTGGCAGTGCTGCATTTGACGCATGCTTCAAGGTTGCCCTTGTCACTTCTGAGCCGCTAATGCACAGGTGGGCAACACTTTTAACAAGTCAGCGTATGGTTTGTTATGTGTTTCCTGTGTTCCTATGTGAACTTTAGTTAGTCTAAAGTTTTGTTACTTATGTAAATGTTTGGAGTAACTAACTCCATGGTTTGTTATTACATTTTATCTGTTTCTGAGTGAACTTAGACTACTGTTTTAGCTTTTCTTTTTATCAGCATTTGTGTAAGAAGAATGTTTTGCTGAAAATAATTTAAGTTAGTGTCACAAATATTTTGCACTGAAATTGAGGTGTCGTCCAGTTTTTAGGAGACAAAAATTACGCACTTGTCACGGGAAATTTTGTGATACAAGCACTTTTTCAGTTTTCAGAGTGCAATGAGGGCATTGAATTTCAAGTGAAAAAACACTGTTAATTTGATAATATTCAATTTTGTGCATTGACTCCATGGTTTGTTGTGTGTTTTCTCTATTTCTGAGTAGACTTAATGCAATATTTGTCTTTTTAATATGTTCTCGTCACCATTTTGTTGCTGACAAATGTTCTGCAATGCCATGTTTTCCTCTGCAATGTGCAGTTTGTAGATAACAAGATGTGTCACTTTTTATATTTGACTTACAGTGGTTTTTTGAAGCTAGGTTTTGAACTGTTGCACATAGAGTTAATTATGTAGAACATTCTTCATAATATTATCATTAACATAACTGTGCTGTGCCTTTTTTCTTGAAGACCTGTTTGTTAGTTATAATCAGTTTATCGGCAACTATCGGACTCAGTGACTCGTGCCTTGTCGCTATCAAACTTATGTGCATTTACAAGGTATAGTTGAAAAATCAATATAAAAAAAACTACACTCCCAAATTAAATTGTAAATATTAGGATACAAAGAGGACACATCAAACTGGCATCTTCTGAATACATTTCCAACATAAGCATTGCAGCTGGCTGCTAAAAATTATTTTACGCAAAAATGTTATTAGGTATTGTTAACCTTATTATGCAGTTATAAAACATTCTTACTAGCTTTTAATTTTTTCTGAATTGAGTCTTTGCAGCCAGTTTTTAAAAGTTTAGGAGATGGTTTTTGTTTGTTTTGAAGGTCTCGAAGCAGAGGCCCACGCAGTAGTAATGCCTTGGATAGAAATGGGAATGTTCCTGTGCTGGGACGGCGCAGGTTGGCAGTGAGTGCCCCGATAAAGGATGCAAGATTTTTAATCATCCAAAAGAAGAGAGAGAGGTTGACAGATGCCAGGGACCAGTTGGCACAGCTGGCACGGCATTCAGATCTACGCTCCAAGTTGGACAGACTTCGTGGAGGAAGCAGAAAGGTACGTTTCGTTTCCCTGCATTCATATTGAATGTATTGTATGCAGTTACTATGTGTTATAGAGGAACATCTGTGTTTGCTTGGGCGTTTTTATAAATATGTATTTAGAATCTAAATTAGTGTCGTCACAGAAGCAAAAAAAAAATCATATGGAAATTTTGTCATCAAGTTACAATACTTTTATTTGTCCCTGCATACATATTACATTATCCCAACATTTAACGGTAGTGCGTTTAAGCAACCTGCACTTTCGGCACTAAAACAATAATATGGCATCAGGCTGTTTGGACTTCCGGACCGCCAGCATGACTTCTCCCTGCAAAATTCATTGGAACACACTGCACGAAAACTGCATGCTTGTCCAGTAACGTGATCTAACTCATTGCCTCTCGTCGGGTCGGTCATTTCTCATTACCAAATAAAATATGGTGCTTGAGAAATTCTTGCAAGCCACTTCCAAGTGCCTCTCACTCACCAACTAGAGTTCCTGAATTCTGAACAATACATAATAAGTTTCATGAGGAGTTCTTACTGTTCACACTGAAAGAAATAAAACCATTGTTCTACTTACCAAAGTGTATACTGAAAAAAGGAAAAATAGAACTCCCCAAGACAGTAATGGGCACCGTCAGGGTTGCCACCCACCTGGAAAACCTAGAATTATCAGGGAGAGTGTGGTCACCTGGAAATATCAGGGAAATTTCAGGGAATTTTAGGTTTATCTGAGACATTTCAGCTTCTGCAAAAGTAATGGGAAGGAATATAATGGAGTTTTGAGAGCAATATAACATTTTATTGAAAAAATTACCATTATGTAGATGTGATTATTCTCCATTGTCAAGCTTTTAGTTATTTCTGATAAATATTTTGTCAAGCTCACTGACAGTAGTGTCAGAAAGGACTTAAAATATTTATCTTTATTGGAAAATGTGTAGAATAAAATTCCAAAATGTTGTTTTCATACTTGCAAAAATTAGGGAAATTTTTGGTTTTCTATCAGGGAAATCAGGAAAAAATCAGGGAATTTTCTTTGTTGCAATGAGTGGCCACTCTTACCATGCAAGAGATGTGGCATGTCATGTGACAGATTGCACTAGTTTCTTGATGTATCTAGCAGTACAAATCAAAAGAAAGCAGTAAGTTTTGTGGTTGCACACAGACACACAGTCAACTTTTCCAGGTAAATAAACTAGTGTGTAATATTGCATCAGTCATCTTATGAATAAACAAGAAGGCAAAAGTGGTAACATTGTGTTGTGTTGACGAAGAAAGAAAGAATTTGCACAAGAAAACAAACAAAATCATGGTATAAAACACTAAAGATAACTTTATATGTATATATATAGTTTTTAACATATTTTAAACTAAAAATGAAGCAAAACAGTGTCTAAACAGTGTCCGTTTTTATATTTACGTTATTATTTTTTCTGCATAGCAATGAAATTTTTCTTTTTTTCTAATGTGCGTAGGTCCTACACTTCTTTTCGAAATTTATTCAAATGTGCATGTATAATGCAAATAGTGTTATTCCCATGAACATTATAATTTCTTGAGCCGTGTGCATGTGTTATTTTCAGATTCGTGGTAACGTGCACGAATACACCACTGAGAAAAATGAATGGTTTTGACAAGCAAATATATAAGGTTGATATTAATCTTTATGTAACAAATAAATTACTGTTAAATTAACCATCAAAACGTTAAAGTTACAACATAAATTTATTTGCTTAGACAATAACGTTCCTTTGATGTAATTTTTGGTTTGTTATACGAAGTTAAGTTTTCATTAAATATTACATTTTATAATAAATGCATTATATATATAAACAAAACACATTTTTATCGAGGTTAATTGGTGTAGGGGAAAAGTGCGCAGTTAACGAGCTACTAGACGTAGGTTTAAATCCTTGTGCATTCAATTTTTTTGCAAAGTAATTACACGTTAATATTATTTGTGTAACAGTTACTTTACAAATATATAATTTTCATGATTTCATGATAAGAACAAATAAATAATTAAAATTGCATATATAGTATCTTAGTGGTTGTTCAAACACACGATACCTATTTGTTTGGTTTAACAATATCTGTATGATATTATGAACAACGTACCAAAAAGAAAAATATTTCAAACAATTAATTTAATTGTTTTAAAAAATTTTTTGTTAGATTTTACGATATAAGTTTACTTTGTTACATAACCATTATTTAAGAATCGTACGATTATAGTTCTTAAATATTTGATGCTATGGTTCTGGAACAGCTCAACCGATTCCTGTCATGACAACCAACATAAAATAATGTTAATGTGTTATATTCCTTATTTTAGTAGTGGTGTTCGTTTTAAGTGTTTTGGATTTAGGGCCGCACCTACGAAAATAGTTGATCGAGTTATACCCAACTTATACTCTGCCATAATAGTTTCTTAGCAAACTAGTAAGGATAATAAAATGCAGTGATGTCAACAATTTTGGAAGATAGCACAACCTGTAAAAATAAAGCATTTAAGACATTCATTTCAAGTTTTTTTATAATTTTTAACTATACACTGAATATTAATTATGTCTCTTGAAAATTTATGAATAGTGGGTGAGTGAGAGATTTTGGTCAGTGCTTAACATCGAGGTCTTCAGCGCTGGTGAGGGGTGACATGATGAGAGTATGGAGCAGCGCCAGAATGAAAGAGTGAGGGAAACTGTAGATCCCTGAGAAAACCCGCCGACCAACGACATCGTCTGGCACGATTCCCACGCGAGAAAATCCAGTGTCCGACGCAGCCGGGAATCGAACCCTGATTGCCTTAGTGGGAGGAAAATTTTCTGACCATTCGGCTACCGTGCCCCCCCCCCCCCCCCCATGATTAGTACTTGTTTATAAATTTGGGGAAAGTAGGTTTAATGTTTATATCAACAAATTTTTATTATTTTTTTTAGTGTAAAAATAGAAAAGGCGAAACTCTGTTGTGAGATGCATTTATGTATAAAAGATTTTAACCCAATGTTTGTTATATATTGTATATATTGCACTGAACACTTAGCAGTGGATTCTGGGATGTTGGTCATATGATAAAATTATATTTTCTATAGTGTTTGCCGGCCATAATTGACGCATTATCACAAATTGCTCACATTTTCACTTTATTGATAGTTAGGAATCACATTTAAAAAAATGAATGCACTCGGTCCCAAAACATTTTGTTTAGATTTGGTTTTTAAATTTTCAGTGCTGTGGGGTTTAAATGCATCCTCTATTAAAATAGTTATGCACTCATTAACAAACCTTAATGTAAAGTTAACAACTTGTCTCATGTTATACGAAACAGATAATTTTACATCAACGAATCATGTGATTCCTTCCTTGTTTCAGGCTGTGATAGTTGAAGAAACAGGACAATTATTAAGTCAAAGTTTAATCGACGATTCATTGTAAAAACATATTTGTCCCTTCACATCCCTGAGAGCTGTAATTTAGAAATGTTCTGCTAATTTATGTTTACTGGTATTTATGTACATTCATTATGATACTGTGAAAAGCAGCTCCTCAACTGGTTCAATAGCAATAATGAATTCATCAAAACACATTTCATGCATTTTCACCTCATTAGGGTTCAAAATAAAAAAAAAAATTAAATAATGAAATAAATTGTTGTTAAAAAATATTTATAGTCAGTCAAGGTTGTTTTATGGGCGCATCATTTATGTGGAAACCGTGACGATAGTTCGTTGGGGTCGAGATTTATAGACGATTAATTGAAAACACTCGAGTCAGTCAATCAGTCATAGTCGGCAGATTTGTTACAGTGATTTGGCTGTTGCTACATAAATGTTGTGTTTTAGTCAACATAGTGAGTAATAAATAGAAAACGTGTTTATGATTTTTTCAACATAGAAGTTTGATTGCCTATGATCAAATACTTTTAATATTAACACTTTACTACTGTTGATATAAAAATAGGCAAGTAAGTGTTCATATAACATTTAAGAATGTTTATTTTATAATGTTTAAATTTGAGGTAGCCATGGTAATGCTGAGTGTTAAAATTGGATATCACTTATTTGTATTTGTTTTTGTAATTGATTTATTGCAAAAAAATTTAAGTAGCGTCAGTACCTATAGTGTAACTGGTTTTAAGATGTCCTGCAGTCTAGAAATGATCTTTAAAGATATGACTTATGTTTAGCTGCGTTTCACATTGTAAAATACACTTTTTGGAGCTATTATGCATTGATTTTTGATAAAGAAATAAGAGTATTGGAATTTAAGTGAATTTCAATAATTTGCAGTATGTAAAACTGAGAAGCGACAGTCAGTGTTGGGGTACCCACGTGGCTGCGAGTTCTGAGAGCTCGGCCATCCCCCCCAGCCATGAGATTAGGACGGTGGGTGAGAGCTCGGCGCGATAATGTTACAACATCATGATAAAGGTAGCCTGCTTGTAGGCTCCGCGGGAGGGGAGGGAGAAGTAAGGAGCTTGCAACACGCGTATTGGTTTACCAGGAGAGAGATAAGATGACAATACATCCTCCCCGTCTGACTGTCTATTCTCGACTGAGAGCCTCCAGAAACTGCACTGGCTAATATACAGGCCAGCAGAGTGGTGGGGAAGCATTGTTTCGATGCCCATTATCATATTGTAATAACAGAAAGCCCAAGTGTTAGAGTGATGATTTTTCCATGGGAAAAAACATAATTTTATATTTGCTTAAACAGTGTTAGTTATGTAGATGTTACTTTGTAATACAATTTCCATTTACAAAATAAATCTAGTTCACCAGTTTTCCCATAGTGGCATTCCAAAGTTAAAATTTGCATGTTGTTAGTTCATACACACCCCCCAAAAACTAATTAACATAATGAAACAAAATAATTCACAGTGAAATTAATTGTTCTGGGCTAGGGCTTTAAGTATATAAAAACCCATTCAAACAATGTTTTGTACTTTTAAAATATTTCTGAAATTTGAAATTGTTTGCTACTTCTAGGAATTTTTTTTTTAAATACAGAAATATTTTGTATTAAATTTTTATATACTTATAGCTCTAGCCCGTAAAATTTACTTTTACTGCAAATTTTTAAATTCAAACATAAAAATTTGATTTTTTCCCACTTGCCAACACCTTTAATATAGTTATTCCTTCAGTAGGAAAATTCAGTTATTCGTCAGTCGTTTATGTGGTTGTTTGATTTGTCAAAGCTTCTTCAGTTTCACAGTCTTAGAAAGATTTGTTTCAGGTGAAATTTACTAGCATTAAATTGCAGAATAATTGTGCTTAATTTTTCATAGGAGCAAAAAGTAGAATGTACATAAAAAAAGGCTTGACGATGTTTTATGCTGATCTGAAATCGTTTTTCACGAGATCATTTTTCACAAAAATTTGTAGATACATTGCTAAGATGTGGCCAGTTAAATCCGAGTTTCTAGAGCATGCTGAAGTTGCTGATATTTGTAAATGGAAAGGCAAAAGTTTTCATCCATAAATTTTTTGGTTGACCAGTTTCCGTAAGTGCTTAGTCAAGATGAAACTGAATTATTGGAAACAGAGTTGAGTCATTTCCAGTTTGATTCAATTTCTTTATGCAACAGTGACAGGGTTGATGAAATCTGGTTTAAGATATTGTAGCGTACAGATTCTTGGAATGAAAATGTATTCATATCTAAGTAAACTAATGATGGCAGTTCTCAGTCCATTCAACAATTCTCCAACAGAAAGAATTTTTGGTTTGGTGAGGGAAAATGTTACCGAGTTTAAAGCAAAAATTAATACTGATCTCAGTGCACTGTTATTTCATAAAAAGCAACTGATTTCCAAGAAGAAATTGTGTCGTGCAACATTCACAAAGTAGCAGCTTCAAGATGCATAGTAAGCCACTAGGCTATACAACTTGAAGAGTGCTGCATCAACTTCCATTGATTGTTCTTCTGTTGATTTCTTCTGTTGATGATGAGAATCACTATTGTTAGTTGGTAAGGAGCATTTTATATACATTATCCTAAATATGTTGCATTGCTAAATTTCAAGAGTAAAAGTTACTGAGTTTTAGTGGGGTTCCCAACTCTTCTCTGACTTGCGTCCATTAACCATCAGGGGCATAGCTACAGATTTAGGAGGGCCTGTTGCTCCCCTAAATCAAGTATAATAAATTAAAATAAATATTTACTCTGTTAAATTGTTAAATTCTTAACTTCAACTAATTTTATCGTACAACAAAATACAAGAAGTGTATTATATTTCTACAAGGATATCAGCTAAAATAGCACCATTTTGCACTTTGAAATTTAAACTAAAGAGATACAAGGTGTTTAATAATTGAATGCTGTTTGTTTTGAAACTGACAGAATCGGGTATTTTTTATGAGGCTAATATTCAGTGTTATCTATTTTTATTTTTCGTTAAGTGGTGTGTGGTTGTATCTGGTTGGGTTGCTTATTTTCAGAGCAATAACTTAGTTAAAAAGTTATCTTAATTAAAAAATAAATATTTCAAAGTGACAACAAAAAAGTATGATGGGGTACATTAAGTACAAGATTAATGAGATGCAGTTAGAAAACATCATGCCTTACCCAACATCCTTCTAAAAACCTAATAACATTCAGCCTGTATATTGGCTCGGAAACTTAAAAAAAGTAAGGTTGCGATAGGTGGTTCAAATGCAAGTTAAGAGGGCGACAAGCACAGAAGTGCGGTCACTAATAAATAAATTCATTGCAAACATTAGCAGAGACAGGTGTTAAGTACGTGTATTGATCAAGATGTTACAAGAGGAGTTACAAAAATTGATTCTTTATAATTTGAAAAAGTTAAATTTACACAAATCCATTAATTTGAACTCGGTACCCCATAGTACGGCGTTGGCCCGACAATAAATAAGAAATCGAAAGGAATTAAAGAACAGTGATAATAGCAAAAGCAACTTAACCAATAGAACGAAACATAACTCACCAGGTGCAACAGGACGAGCCGATGGGGTACAAAGGGGGGATGAGGGAGCCATCTTAACAACTCTCCAGCCGCGGCACACACACTGACCAGTCGGACGTGGCGAGGCAAGAAGTTAAGGAGGAGGTGAAGGAGGGGAAGTGACCGGCAAACAGAGGAGGGAGGCACAAACACTTCCGACGGGACCTGAGCACGGCTGAAGCAGAGGCGGAGAGTTTGAATCGTAGGGCGCAATGTCACAACACACCGGGGCTTACATAGGCGCACATCAAGAAGTCACAGTTGTCGCAAAAATCCACATACAATGTGCCATTAATACACTGGCAGGAATCGTCTCAGCACAACATGATATGTATGAGCTTCTAGCCAAATAAACAATACAGCTGTTTGGCTTTAATTCAAAACGTGTATCAATTTAGTGTGTTTAGCTACACCTTTGGGGGGGGGGGGGGTTAAGCAGGGAATGACTATCATGAATTTGAATGTGTGAGAAAATACTTACATAACTTCACACAACTTTAAAAAGTTTTTTATTTAATTATTAATGTATAAATAACATGATGTAATAAGGAAGATTATTTGGTTATATAGATATTACAGTGAATTTATTGAAGTTCTGAAGACAATAATTGTAAAATTGTGGTTTCTGGATTGTGTTTTTATTTTATGGTTTTGATTGACATGTTACAGGATGTTATAAGGCCGCAGAGTTATATAGGTATAACTAAACAGACTGCACTCAATGGCGAGATTACTCTGAAGACAAACAAGCAATCCCATTACTCACATTTTACACCTTTCAAAGGTATGTTTAACTGTTAACTAAGTTTGAGGGCTTTCTGTGTTTGTGCTGTGATGTGTTGGATGTGGATATGTACCATGTGGCCTCAAAGACCAATAACTGTCATGTAAAAGTTATATTGTTTTCAATTTAATGTATGTGAAGAAGGCTTTGGACGCTAGGTTAACCAATTAAATAGACAGAAGGGTGAGGTGCTCACTAGCTGGTACTTCTTGACAGTTACACATATATAAAAAAGGATGTCCACGTTGTTGCGCGGTTGTGCGACATTTCGTTGGCTAGGCCAGCATCATCAGGCGTTGAGCCACAGAGCAGACACAAAACAAGCCATAGCCAGCAAAGTAAACTTAACTTGACAAACCAGTAATAGCACATGATGCATCACACGAACAAAACTTTGACTCCTACTACAACACCAAAGTAGTAAGAAAGAGCTACCACCCTCAAACAGTAGCTCAGAACTAAGGTGCTGGGAACTGGCTCATCAATATATGACCAATTCTCGACAACCTCTAGGTCTCAACATTAGATAACTGCAATCATAGCACCAGAAAACTCTTTAATTTGAATTTTCCCGCCACACCCTAATTCGCTCCCTGGCCCATGGGGCAACCAACCACGCTTCTACTGCTGCCATTACTAAGTGTGCCTGAACTCGCCGCCTAATGAAGCTTGTGTAGCCAGCAAAATGTCGCTCACCCACACAACAATGTTTTCATCGTTATTTACATATTTGTAACTATCAAGAAGTATCAGCCTGTAAGTTGGCTACCTAAACTTTCTGTCTATTTATTTGTTTAAAATTTAAGTCATTGAACACTATCATTGCTACCATCGCAGCAATTTTAACATCTTTTTAAATTTATTTCCTGTGGACCTCCTCACATTGTGTACCAGTATTTCAATGAACATATTAGTGTTTTGTCATGACTGTACCAGAATTTCCGAGCAGCCATCCCTGGTTGCTGCATAGCTGTAATGGTCTCGTATTGGCCAAATACCACCACTAACGAAAGGAACATTGATACACAAAATTTCTCGCCGGGCCGAGGTGACATGGAATTTGTTTCAAACACAAAGGGTAGAAAATTTAGTAATATCATTCAAAATAAACTGCTAGTGATAACCATAGGTCTAAAAAAATTGTAAACATGTCAATATTTATGTTGCACAAACAGAATTTCAATTTTTTTTATTGATTAATTTTTTATGGTTTTCATGAGTCTTTGTAAATTTATGGTCTTTTCATAGTTTCTCGAAATTCACGATTGGGTGGCCACCCTGAATTTACTTAGAAACATCACTATAGGTCATTCGGAATAAAGTGAGCACTGAAGATTTAACCTTCGAAAAAATCTCTAGCCGTTGCTGCATGTCACCATTAGCAAGAGTTACTTTACTGCTGTTATGGTTGGTAGCGATTCATCGCATGTAGTTTCCTGTATTTTTCCTATTTGAATTCAACATTAGTGAAAGAACATTAAATGAAATAGACCTCTCTGTATTTAATATACTTCAAAATATTTATTTATGATCTTATTGACATTCCTACTTACAGTATAATTAGACTCAATTGATGCCATAAGAATGTTACGCTATCGCGGACCTAAGATCATGTTGCTCGTTACTGCTTGGTTCGCGCTTCACACAGTTAAAAATTCCACAGACAGGTGGCACCAGAGTTTTTTCGCCGCTCCGCCAAGTAGCATCATTTGCGTGCGTTTGTCCGTTGTGCGTGTATACACATTCAAAAGTATTGGAAGTTACTATGAATATCATTGCCAAATGTTGTGAAACCATCAATATTCTGTAAATTATGTCTTACTTTTGCCAGCCTAGAAACAACATACTTTTTATTTCACATATTAAGAAAATACGTTATTTATTGTTTTTGAAGTGCGTCGTCGTCGTTCGTGGCAGTAGAACTGAAGGAAACTTGAATTCTTGAATTGCATGTGTCATGACTGTTTTATAGTGGCGGTTTTGAGTTACAAATTCAAATTAAATATGCCCACATTTACGAGGTTCGTAACAGCAATAGTGCGTGTTGTAGTCAATGTACAGAAACCAGTATTATAATAAAACGTTAACTCACAAGTATTTATAACTAAGATTACTTTTTACTATGTTATATTCAGCCCCCGTGCATTTAATGAGTACATATTGTAGCTAAAATTTGTTGGAGCAGTTTAATGTAGTTGTAAACATTGCACGACCCTATGTAAATTAAAGTACGTCGTGGCAGTATTTATGTTTACATTCGGTGGAAAGATGTAAACTGGCAGAAAATAGAAATTGATGAGGACTTTTTTGAGTGCTCACTTTATTCCGAATCACCTATAGAAGTATATGTCTAAACTGAAGTGCAAAATGTAAACAATGGCTGCTTATAAAATAAATTAGAGGGAAAACAAAGACAACATATATTTCAGGTACTGCCAAATAAACATATTCATGGTTTTAAATTTCTTTCCCTAAAATAAAATTTTCATCCTGTAACAGGAATTTTCCATATGTAATAGATTTTTCTGAAATACAAAACAACATCCTTTAAAGATTATGCAATAATATGTGTATTATCATGTGTTGACCTTTAATGTAAGATAGAATTATGTATTTTTGCTTAAATTTAAAGAACATATTTTTTATACATCACTTTTATAAATTCAATACAGAAAGTTAACAATAGGAATTTTAAACTTTTGGAGATTTTTATGTCTTATATCAACTATTGTGAATGTTTTATTTTTGTTCTCAAAAGTGATTGTGACTATTGAAGATCCTTTTTTTTTCTGACATTGCATTATTGCTTTGGGGCTGTAGTTGCAATTAATTATTTATAGCTTGTTACTGCAAGAAACTGTACAGTTGTTACTGTGCCATAAATATGGATTTCGCTTGTATTTTAATTGTTTGCACAAGTACACATTTTATGTGGACTGAATAAATAAACACTAGAAATTGCTACACTCAAGGCCATAGGCAGTACAACACTATTTATTGACACGAATCCACAGACAAAGAAGGTTTCACCACAAGTTCATCAACATTACTTAATAATCACTGACCAGCAGTGCACTCTGGTAGTTCATATTTTATAATAGTTCACAACACTTTCAAAGTTTGTGTATGTACTAGTCCAAACACCCAACATCCCGCCCACCTTGAACCATCCACAGTTCAACTCACTGGAATGGGAGGGGGCACAGCTTTAACACAGGTTGAACGAGAGTGCCCTGTTGAGTATGCAGTTCAGTGACACAATTGACACCTCTGGACCAGGGAAAACTTTAACTACACGAACCAGCCTCCAACTAAGTGGCGGTAGATTATGATCTTAGATCAATACTACAGATCCTTCTACTAAACTAACCTCTCTCCTGGTCCATTTCTGTCTTGGTTGAAGATGATGAAGGTATTCCAGATGCAAGCATTTCCAGAACGACTGGTGAATTTGTTGTGGCAGAGACCATCGATTCAGTCTGTTCACTGTAGTATTGGAATTGTCTTCTTCTGGGAGCACCTGTGAAGGTCTCATGATGAGAAAGTGGCTAGGTGTGAAAACGGCCATATTGTTTGGGTCGACCGACAAAGCACACAGAGATCATGAGTTCAGTATCACTTCCACATGTGTAAGACCCGTGTAGAGTTCTTCATTCATGAGCAACTGTGTGCCAACCAATATGGTGAAATTCAATTTACCTATTAATTCCCTGCTACATATTGATCACTGAAGTGTGGTGCTGAGGGGATTTTGAAGAGGTCTGTGTTATTTTTAACTCCGTCAGGTGAGCCTGTGATAGACCTTGGAGGTGCGATTTTCTACAGGAGAGACCCAGTCAATTCAGGCAGTTTTCTGTAATGAAATTTGCCTGGCTGCCAGAATCAAGAAGCACTCTGAGTAGTTGGAAGTTGCCAGAGGAATCCCGCACATCTATTACAGATGTAGACAGCATGATTGTGTTGCGTATTCCAGAAAATAATAACACATTAACAGAACTGCTAGGCTCAGCAGACTCTGAATGTTCCGACATATGTACAGAATTTAAACTCTCCTCTTCAGCTACAGAACTCGCAAGAAAACGTAACAAGGAGCGATGGCGAGCATTGCAGTGGCGGCAAGATGATTTTGACTGGCAGTATTTAGACCAATGTGAGGGTTGTACACAGTTAAAGCACAGTTTGTGGTCCTTTACAAGTACATATTGCTCCTTAAGGGTTTTCGAGAGGAAATCATGGAATTTGTGCAGGGTGTGGGACCCACACCATAACAAACATTTTATACAACTAGACTTCACCATGAAATTAGTAGTATTATAACTGGGTCTTTGCTTACAAATGCCCACTGAACCTGCCTTGAAATTAGAAGTTGGCTCTGTCACTTGAGATAAATTAACTGTTTCTTGTGCACAACAATTCTGATCAAAATCTTTAAAAATTCAGTCAGAGTAGGGAAATCACCATCAGGCAGTGACAAATTCCACTGTGTCTGCAATTTTGTATCAAGCTTCTTCAACAGTATACTATAGGTAGCAAAATTTAATCCCAGTGATGAACAACCGGTACCTCTAGGGATTTAAAAGTGCTGACACGTTTTTCAGAAACAATTGTTAATAATTGCCGCAAAGATGTAGAGCAATCCACTAGCACTGTAGGAGTAGGTAGGATAGCCTCAACATGAAGTGAAACTAGTTGTTTGTTTTGGTAACGATTTGTAAGAAGAGCCCAAGTATCATCAAAATTAACATCCAATATAGGTAATGAGTGCACCATGCTCAGTGGGTGCACCACTAAGAGATGTTTTTAAAATACACAAGTTTCTAAACAGCTGTCAGTACATTATTACTAGAAATAAAGGTGGTGTGTAGGCTGGGATAATTTACCCACTCTTTAGGGTTTCCACTGAAACTAGATAAGTCAATCCTAGGCAGGACTATCTGCGAACCTCCAGACACACCTTCTTGCACTTTACCTTCACTGCTATTATTATCGCTACATGTGAGTGCTTCAACAGAAGCCATTATTGTGTAGTAATTGTCTTCAAAGTTTACCATGCTTTCGACATGAGCCGCAGAGTCATAATTTTCTGTGGCTGCTGCTTCTAGGGTAACAGAGTCCTAGTCAAACCCCTTCTTGACGTGCGGAAGGTCACGTGCTGTGGCAAAAAAAAATTCTTCTTACCTGGGTTGTTGGCTGCGCACAGGGCGAGAACTGACTCTCGTTTGACACGTCCTTCTGCTAGTTGCAAGCACACCAAGACTGCCTGTACGTTGGCCATTACTTGTTACATTACGCACGTAAATGTCACTTTCAATATGTGTAATTGTGTGTACAAACAAAAAAATACGTAAATTCACTTTTGATTGTTATGAAGGTTAAGGTACACCATTTTGATCCATAATGACAAAGCAAATCAAACTTGAAAAACACAATATCGAGTGAAAACAACACACTAACAAACCGGAACTATCCGGCTTAAGAGGACCAATGTTTGCGCCAATACGCACTTTATGTGGACTGAAAAAAAAAAACACGAGAAGTGGCTACACTCAAAGCCATAGACAACACAACACTATTTATTGACACGAATCCACAGACAAAAAAGGTTTCACCACGAGTCCATCAACATTACTTAATCACAGAATAAATAAGTAGTAACAGAAGCGATAAATAAAGCTCTTTCACTGTTATTGTACCAGATCTCGGGGCGTACAGCAATATAAACAATACAGCGTGGATTAGGGACATTGATTTATATAACCACTTCTAGTGCTTGAGACACTGTAATTAGTTTTTATATTAACTAACTATTTAAAAATAATAAACAAGATAATTCGAGGCTCAACATTAGATTGTAACTAACCCTATTAGAAGCAACATAATGAGACATTTTAAACCATTGTTATTATAGTCGGCCCTCCTTATCCATTGACTTTGTATCCACAGTTTTCACCAACCGCGGTTGGAAATTGTGGGGAAAAAAGTTTTAATATAAATATTAAATTTTTAAGAATTTGTATTTTTGCATGTGCCATACACAGTGTGCCACACAAACTACTAGTGCGTCACTCGCTGTGCACGAGAGCAGCTAGTCTTATGTTGTCAGCTCCTGTTATCTGCTTCGTTACGCAATGTGCTAGGTGCATGCTGTTATCGTTAGTTTAATGCGAAATGGGTGGTAGCGGCAAAGAAGCGACGCTGTGTTGAATATGTGGGCAGCGACAGTACTTCACTCGCAAACATCCTTTCGCTCGCGTCACGCTTCCAAAACAAAATGATTTGATATATCCCACGAGCCACGTCGCCTGCTCGCAGACTGCTTCCACGCAGCTCATACATGTGTATTTAATTAAATTGTCTTGTTTGCCCGCTTGCTGCCCGCACATAGGGCACAGCCTTGAAGTGCGTGTACAGTGTGCTATTATACATGATTCCGTGGCCTGCAGCGTAATGTTTCCGAAAAAGAAAGACTGTAGCGATCCTTCAAAATCGAAGAGAGATCGCTAAGTTCTTAGTTTGACTGACAAAATGAAAATTGCTACATTTAATAAAAGACGACATGTCTCTTACAAAAGTTGGCTGCAGATACTGGGAAAACTATGAGCATATCATTTGTACGTCAAAATAAAGCACGACAAATAAGATAAAGTGTTAGTACTGCACAGAAAATGGCAGTAAAAATAGTGCCAAGTTAATTTTAGTGTAATCAGTGGCGCTGTTTTAAAATGCAAACCGCTAAATCTTTGTCCTTATCCGTGTTTACAGGGGTTTAAAATTTTTCATTTATGTGTGGGGAAAAAAACTGCGCTAAGTTTATTTTAGTTAATCAGTGATGCCGTATTCAAAACGAAACTGCTCACATCCTTAAGGCAGCCGCCTGGTGAAGGGTATGTTGTGTGTGTGAGGTGAAAATCGATGAGACTCTACGAGCGACGTCGGCCGGCAGATGTATGTATTGTGATATCACCTCTACACCCAAAGTTGTAAACGCTCGCGCAGTGTTCCCGCCGTAACGGTTTTACTGTTAAAATTTAAGCAGTGACCCTATCATTGTATTGAACGCATCACTGTAGCAAAGTCCAACATATTTGTGTACCTCAATTTTATACAAAACCATTACATATAACTTGAGAAACAACCGCGTCTGAAAGCAGATTTTAGCCAAATTTGAGGGCTATAAATTATTTCCAGTGTGCGTGGTGTCTTAAGTCACATTCACAAGTAGTGTGAAGCATGTTTTCTTTTCTTAGATAAGCATTGTGGACACACATTTAATTGTCTTTGAGAAAAACATAACTCTGAACACGCTGCATGCAGTTTGAGCGCCATCCAGGTGGCTGCCTTAAGAAGAGTCCTCGACAGGCGCATGGATGGTGTTGCAGCGTGTCACACATATTCTATTTTCCACGAAACCGCTTAACTTATTCATATTATGTTTATCTATGAAAAGAACACACACTTGAATCTATGCTTCTGTGTTTTAAAACATTCAGCAGGCTTGTTAGAAACATGATTTCCGGCCCTCTCAAAATTAGTAAAAACAGATTTTATAGATTGTTTTAACTTTGAAAATGTTACCTGGATATGTAAAGTGCAAAGTGAGAGACATGCGTTGGTCTTTACTTCATGCTAATAAAAAAAAATGGTGGTCACCGCTTAAAGTCCTGTAGGAAAAAGACTACAAGGAAAACCTTGCACGTCAGTTTGGCACGCTGCGAATAGAGGCAATATGCTTCTCGTCAAGCGTGGGACACTGGCTTTTATCGCTACGCTGTTCCCATGCGTCAAGGGTGGAAATTTGACACCGGCAGACTCCACTTAATTACAGTCAAAATATTTTGTATTTGTAATCCTATTCTTTTCTGTAATTTACATGCACGTCATACAAGCAAATATTTACAGACAATTGCAAAATATTCACGCCTATGTAGTCGTAGATGTGCTTGTTCCACTGTTATTCTATATGTTTGGTTGACTCAGATAAAGTAAGCATTACACGCGAGAAATAGTGTTATCGAATATACTCCTATCAACTCTTGTGGCAACACTCCCTCTTCGCGCAGAGCACGTCTTTGGCAGTGTAGGGTGGAGAGATAGTGTGGCACATCAGGCCGTGCCGTGTTGCGACATCAACCGGACCACCTGGCTCGCAGCGCGCTGTTGCCAAGTCTTCGCGTCCTCACAGTGTGGCTGCTGCTGTATCTAACACGCACCGTAGCATTTTTACGATGTTTAAATATTGTGGGACACTTAATGAACATTTTAAAGATCTGTACCTCCCACAAATATAATAGTACGTGGATTTAGGGGTTAAAATATTTTTATATAAAGTGCATATGGTAGTTTATGTAGGTAATTAAGGTGTCTTTAATATGCGCGGTTTTCGTTATCCGCGGATTTTGTGGAATGAAATACCACAGATAAGGGGGCCGAATGTATTTCAGTCCTAGGGGCGTACATGTAAGTAAACAAAGCCATGTGGAATTTTAGACATTAATTTAATTAACTGCTTATATTTCAAGAAATGCTATAATTCATTTAAATCATGTTTACGTATTTAGAAATGGTAAATGTGACGTTACTCGTCAAATTCCTCACTGGTATTAAAATAGGTTGTACTTCACTCTTCACCCTCTGTCAAATTGAATACATACATGCAAAGTTATAAATTTTTCTCACACAAGCTCAAGGTTGTAAATTTGATGCCATCACATAGCATATAAGGTTTCACTCATCGATATGAAAGTAATTTTTCTCTGAATGCTTATTATTTTGTAAATTTGCAGGACGATATGTGTTCAACAATACTACCTGTCGTAATCTTTCCGTATGGGTCAAACACGAATAATAATGACCAACAACCAGAACTCAATCCAGCCAACAAACAAACTGTTGACATTACAACAGTATCGTAAACAGTATATCTATACAAATTTATTAGTGAATGACTTATCGTAATTACATATTTCTAATCTGAAACATTTGTGTTTTATTCCCATGTTCTGAAATACAAGATATGAAACTTGGCAAACATGAAGCACAATGATATTAAAAAAAAAAGTTATAATGTGTGAATAACATGCTCCATCGTCATGACGTCAATAATATTAATGAAATAATATTTCTGGTAGCTTTATACTGTACACAAATCTGTTAAAAAACTACAAATTGTCAAAAAATTATTATTTTTTGGCAAAGGCTTATAGTATTTTACATAATTTTTTCTTCAATCTTCCCAAAAACTTATAAGGTTTTGCATCTTGTGTGTATGTGTATATGCATGCTCATGTGTGTGAGAGTGAGTGAATATAGTACATGAATCCCATGGGCGGTGGTCCGAGTGGGTCAGAGGGGGTCAAATACCCCTTAATTATGTGCTATAAAGGTCAGGTTCTCAAAAGCTACTTCATAGGTGCAGAATAATTATGGTAAGTAGTAAACATTGACTATTTATCAGCATGTTTTTCACCTGAACGTATGACCCCTTTTATGTAGATAATAACCAATTAAACACATGAATTAAACCTGTAAAGCTGTTAAATGCATTTAATTTTTTTTATATTCTTGAGCCTCTACTAACAAGCACCTTCTGCCGCTCCGAAGATCCTTATCTCTTCGTGGATTTTCGCCTTAGGGATTGATATTTCATGAAATTGAATGTCTTGTGTATATATACTATTTTCTTGTTCTGACTTTCATAGTGTGTTTGTGTACAGAACATGGCATTTTAAGTAGCAATGCTTTTTCAGAAATAGAGAGGAACTTTCATGAATGGTCAAAATAAATTTTGTAATATTGTTAATTTCTGTAAAACAATTATACATTACATTTTGTGATGAAGAGACTGATAAGTGTTCAAGATAACTGTGCTGTATAAGCTCATTTTTTAGTAGATATTTGTAAATTTAGTTTTAAGTTTTTTTTTTTTTTTTTTTTCCCTCCACCAAACGTTGTAAACCCGGCTGAGAGGAGACTAATATTGAGTGGGTACATAGATTGTCACAAACATATAAGAAAAAAGAGGTGGTGAAGTAGTGGCACCTTGTAACATGTGGCATTGTTGTAAGTTCATGAAATTATATTTCTGTTAGCAAGAAAAGCACAGATTTATGTTAGCATTAAAATTTATTTATAATTTGTAGTCATTTCTAATTTTTATTACTATTATTATACTAATACCTATTATTATTAAATCTATAGTTCCATTATTTAGCCACTGAATTTTTATGATGTGTTATGTCTGTGTGAATGGGAAAAAATTCTAGAAGAGCAAGAGCAAATATTTTAACCAGAGAACTACTAGCTGGTTTTGCAGTCACATTAAACAAACTCACCTCACACTTTCACTTACCAAAAATTCACTTTACAAGTTACATACACATTTTATTTTAGGTATAACAACGTGAAATGTATGCAAAGGAAGGTGTGAAACTGCGCAGAGCAGTACATTCATGCAATGTCTTGTTTTTCATCTGCTAATATGACTCTGAACGGTACTGAAGGTAGACCTGACAGACCGGCTGACAGAAACGAACGCACAAGGACAAAACACTTTAACAACACTGTAAGAGGGAGGCAGGCTGCATGGTAAGTATAGGTATATAGGAGCTGTTTGGGTACTACTTCGAAAGAAGGCCAGACTGTCGAGCGATACACCGTCCCTGTCTGACATACACTCCTGAACTGAACTTGCCTGCAAGCTATTCACAGTATACATATACAAGTCAGCAGAGTGATAAGACGACAACATGTACACATTGTAGACCATCTTAAAAATTGTTGGAGTGTTATATATATTTTTTTGTTCATGTTGGTAGTAAGGAGAACTTTTTTTTTTTTAAGCAGTGCACAGTACAAATAATTTTGTCAGGTTGGCACTATTGCCGAGGTAGCCATTTTTATTGGAATAGTTGTGCTGGCACTGTGAATTAATAGGTCTTGTCAAGGTAGCCTTCGAACTGCGAGGAGTAGATATTTGAGAAGCACAGTCCTCTTTATCTTTGTGTTCACCACCCGATCCTCAAGTATTTCTATCAAAAATCATCAGAGTAACTATTTGAATGAACGTTGGAAAATCACAGGTGAACTGAGCTCTTAATGTCGTCCACTGGTATGGTTAGTGTCCTATGAAACTTGATTTGTCTACCTTGTATATCATTTCTGCCATTGTTCTACCATCTCTTTTTTCACCATTTGTACTACATAATAATTTATTGTATTTCTCAAAAATTGTGAATATATTTCATTTTAACATTAAATGTGGCATGACTTTCGCTGCTTTTATTTTAACAGTGAAATTACTATGTTAAACTTGAAACACTACATGACAGTTTTACAGAATCTGCTGAATTTAAAGTTGGGATTGTATTGTGTTGAGTACTTACATTTACAAAGTCGGAAGTTAGTGAATGTTTGTTGTTAGTTTATATATACATACATATTTTGAACATGATATTAGTCACAGGTAAATTTAGATATGAATGGGTTAAATCAGTTTTCTGTATAGAACACTAGTGCAGGTACTTGCAGAAATAATTAGAAGCATCTTAGTCTTACCCTTGCCAAAGAAATTTTTGCCTCTAAAGTTTAATTTTTGTAACTGTGTTGATTTCGGATATAACTTTCAGGGATAAAGAAACAAGAAAGGCAAGTTATTTATTCAGCAAACTGTAGTTAAAAATGGGCTTACGATAACAGTTTTTGTTTCACTCCTCTACAACAGACCATCACTGAAATATAAATATTTTTTGCAAAATGCTGTAAGTGCCAAAAATGGTGCTCTGTATGAAACAAAAATAATCACTGCTCATTAACAACTTAATTTAAAGTAAAAAGAAAATGCCTTTTTCTGGACCATTTGAGAAGGCAAACAGTTGTCAAGTTTTCCATAAATATGACGAGTTAAGGTGACATTTATGATGAGGAAGCAATTTCAATAGTGTTGAGTTGCCGATACACTCTGAAAATGTTTAGGGGAATAAAGAAAACATTTTTTGGTGTAGGGAACCATTTGAAAATTTTATTAAACAGTGAAACAAAGGAAAACCAGTTTTGCTAGAGGTGAATAGGAATTGAATGAGTCATCAGTTCACCAAATATTCCACTTTTGATAGAGACTAAGTTAAGGTAATGATAAACTTTGCATTTAATTGCCTCACATTTTGAAACATATCAAATCTAATACCTTCTTAATTATTTGATTTTAATTCTTAACTGTAAATTTCAAGAGAGCTGTTGGTTGTGCTAGGGAATTGGGACTTATTTTAAAAGCAACGTTATAGTTACATAATTATTTTTAAATAAAATGGATTATGAATACTGAACACAGAAAAAAATAAGAAACAGAAATGATCTGGGGGCCTATGCTGTAACTTTTTCAGTCTCTTATACAATCTTTTGTGCAAATACAGTTACTGGGTGACTATCTTTATGATGAGAATTAGTATTCTGTTACTAAAAAATGGTGTTCAAAACACTGGTGACTCTTTATATGAAGATTGGGTACTAGGGTGATGTTATGAGACAAAGGTCATAAAAATGGCAGACATAATTTACATTGTGTTTTACGACCGTTCTCGTTGGAGAACAAGTTTGATGTGAAATGTTGCTTGAAAAAAATGTACCTAATATGTTTAGTAAATTACGTATAAGTAAGTGTATATCAACTTTGATGCCAACGAAAATGACAAATTCAATACAACACTTGTGGTGCTACCTCTTGCAAGAGCAGCACACTATCTTTCGATGAGAGACAAGTTGATGTTACAACTTTAAAACCAGAATTCCCAAGAGGAACAAATGGGTTTATATAATTCAAAACTAGGGTTCTAAAGCTTCAGGGGGAAAAAAAAAACTGGAAAATTGGTTTTTTTCTTTGACGTAAAAATGAGAAAAAATTAATTTTTTTCATCAAAGTGAAAAATTACAAAATAAATAAATAAAAAAATTGCAATGAAATGATTATACAGTTTCTGAATTATAAATCTGGATGGTATATGTATTTACATTCTGGCTTATCTGCCAATACAATCTTTGAAATTACTTGTACCTGGTGAGATTTCTTCGGGATTTTCACATAATGAGACGCTCGTAAAAATGTGTATTAAGTAATTTCAGAATTTTGCGTAATTTGTCGTTTAAGAGGTGAAAAGACATGAAACGTATTTCGGTTATCCCTCGATATACAGTATATTGAACCCATCGAGATATAGAATACATTTTAGCTCCAAAATGAATATGTACGTCAGTTCAAGAAAATTGATTTCAGGAAATTTGCCCCGTAGTCGGGGAGGTTAGAGAAGATAACTAAAGTTGGCCCCATGTTGCAATGGCGATATCTGATGTAAGGAGGGAGATACTGGATAGGATAATAGCAGTATTTCGAGTGGTACAGTTGATACACTGGACATGATAAGTGTGCTATGGGCAAAGGTAGAAATGGGCTGGCTAGCGAGGAGAACTGATAGGATGCGCACAGGATGATGGAAAGGGTACGTGGCAGGAAGTCACAGAGGAAACTCCTCTGATGAATATGGCAATGTTTATTTCTTAGGGTGCTGGGCCGTCAACCAACGGGACAGGGTACATTCCTTGATGAATTCTTCCACCCCCGAATTGTAAACGGGGATTTGTTCCTGGCCAGTCCCCGCACCAAGACACACTTAACACACACACACACTTCTATGAGTTTCCAGAGAGAGGGCTCTGGATCTTGAAACATCTTTAGGGATGAAGTGAGCAACCATCAAAAGAAAAGACTAGTGATTGTTGATGCTGTCTACTCGCATCAAAAACACACGGGACTAACACAACAGGCGGCCACGATAGTAAAACGGCCCTAATCCTATGTCCTTTAGTAGGCTATACAATAGAAATAGTGCAAGGCTAGTCACAACAAAACAAAACATTGACATCAACACACACTAATTTTGTAAGTGAATCATTGTACATGTTGCACTTACCCTTTGCTCAGCACGGAGCGGTGAAGGTTTTTTTTTGCAAGTCTTCCTGCACCGTGGCGGACATGGTATGAGAAGGAGACATGCCTGGGCGTGCATACACTTATACAAATGTGTATTAGACAATTTCAGGACTTTTCAAAATTTGTCTGTTAATGGGTGAAAAGACATGAATGTGTTTTTGGCTAACCCTCAATATATATTTAACCCATCAATGCATATAGATTTGCTTTTAGCTCTGAAATTAATATGTCAATACAAAAAAAGTTTATTCCAGGGTTTTTCAAAATTCGTCCTTTGAGTGAAAGGGGAGAAATGTTTTGTTTATGATTCAGCTTTATAGCTCGAACCCAATGGACTTTCAAGATTTTTAATTCAGTAGAGTACTTACACTAATGTTTAAGAAATAATGTAAAGATTTGTTATCTAATGTTGTGAAAAGACATGAACTCTGTTTTCAATTATTCCACCATATCTATTGAGCCAGTTAAGATACCAAAGTGCTCTTTGCTTTAGAATGATGCTTTGTAAATACCCTAAAAGTGTTTTTAATGATTTTTCCAGATTTGACCCCAAGTGGGTTACAAAAGTGTGAGATCTGTTTTCAGAACCCATGGATCTTTTAGATTTTGGTGTGATTTTTTTCTTAGAATGATTCTTCCTTAAGTTATTAAAAATCTATTTCTTGATTTTTCGTGATTTAATCCCTAAGGTTTGAAAAAAAGTGGTGCGTTTTCAATTAATTGTCTATGTAACTCGAAACCAATGTTTCATCCACATGGTTTAACTTCATTGGAACACATGTAAAAATAGTTTAAAAATGTGATTGTTGGATTTTTAAAAAATTGACCCGTAAAGGGATGAAAATATATGAAATGTGTTTATGATAAATGATCAATAGATATTGATCAAGTCATGATATAGAGTTGCTTTTCACTTCAGGATGATTACAAAATTACCCAAAAAATTAACTTTCAGAACTTTTCAATATTTGACATCTGAGGGGTGTAAAGAATGAATTATGTTTCTAAATGGTTGATATAGCTTGAACCAAGCACACTATGACTGGGTGGAATTTTCACTTCAGTTAGATACTTTTACAAATGTCTAAAATGAGATTCAAAGAATTTTTAATATGTGACCCTCTAAAGAAGGTGTATTTTACATTACCCCTCAATGTTTGACCATTTGAAATACAGTACTGAGATATTGTTTGTTTGATGCCTATGTAAGTACTTAAAACACTGAACAAGATATCTCTATTGGATACAATAAACTAATTCCCATGGGGAAAACTTAATTTGGAAATCATTAGGCAGATGATCTGCAAAAATAAGTATGGCTATCGAGAAATGAGGTATACTGAGTTATATGTCACAATTATTTTCATAAGTTATGTGGTACAATCTCTGTGTTCACTGGCCGCTATGGTATTATTTTTCTTTATCTAAAGAATACTGCTGACTACTGCCGAATACGGTATGTGGTTTCTGTTCTATCATAATTGCACACTGCAAAGATGCGGACATACACCTACCGAGTTTGCCTTTAAAATTTAACATTTGGTCTGCGAAAGTGAAAAAACATTCAGTAAGTCTTTTAGAGAGACTTAAAATTTATTGTATCCTATTTTTTGTTGAAGTACTGTAATCTGTTTAACCTTCTTAACATAACAGCATGTTGACAAACACATTGTTTGACTGTTTATTTCAGATCACTTGGCAGTACGAGGTCCGCTGCGTCGTATAGTCAAGAATGACATGCAAGATGTATTTATTTCAGGTGGCACGAGGCAGAATACTGCACCGGTTATCCGGCGCACAGTCTGGAATGACCCCTACGTGCCACCTGACATGAGCCTGGCAGGCTCATACAGCTCCTCTTACCAAACACTCAACCGCACCGTACGAAACGACTCATTCGTGCCGCGTGGCACGGCTGTGTTTCTTTCAGATGACTTGCCGCACCCTAGTGCCAAACGTACTTTGAACGATATAGGGTTGCCGCCATACCAGGTGTCGGCACCACCACAAAGTCGTTATGGTTGGAACAGTCGCACCTTGAGCCGGCGCCGTGGAGACGAACTCCTTCTACAAGATGTGAGTATGCAATGTAACTTATGTTTGTCACTAGTTGCTGCTGAAAACATTCCTTGATAGAATAACTAGTAATATTAACTTTTGTCAATAAGCAGTACCATTCATTGAATTAGTTACAGTAGCTTAGATATGTGAGCACTATGAGATTTGGGTTGCTAAGAAATTAAAATTGGTTTGTGTCCAGCATGAGTTATGCACAGTATGTTTTGGGTAGTTTTTGCGCTAAGCAAATCAGTGACGATATTTGAATGATAGATCTGTACTTTGTGATCAGTATGGGGTCAGATAAAAACAACAATGTCTTGGGCATATAGCTACAATACAAATGCTGGGCTCTGCCGTTGGAATGAGGATTCCAGAAGAGCATTCTGAGTTGTAAATAATCCATATTTGATAATAAGAGTGAGACCATCCATAATGGTTTTGAAACAAAAACAAATTAAGGTGGTGTTCTGGACCCTGGATCAGACAGTGCAGTTGTGATAGATAATTCTGGTGGAATAATTCCCACTCTCCCAATTTCGTTACATTCCTAAGGTTTATAAATTAAGCTGTACTGTATTGAGTTAATGTAATTGCAGAACTTAAAAGATTTTGATCTACCGATGTTCAGATTATTTTCCTGTTTATTCTGGACTCCCAAGTCCACTTATTGTGCTCGAAGAAACTTGTAAATATGAAAATAGCTTGGTCAAAGTGTTCAGTGTACTTCTGGACTCTGTAGTTCAGTAAGTGCTATGTGTTGTCCTTTCCCCACCCCACCTAATCTTGTATGACAATTTTCAAAATAATTCATAGTATTAAACAAATTATATTGTGTAGCAACTTCGACACACCTCTGTCTGAGGAGGATATTGTGACAATGGTCTACTCCCAAACTACAGTTGATATTCAGGAAGTATTGGTGGGTAAAGAGATAAGTACTCTTGAGCAGCTTAGAAAGGTCCTTAAAGGTTTGGACAGAATTAGCCATCTAAGGATGAATAGGTGAAATGATCGTCAAGATAACCTATATGGTCTGGTGGAGTGAAATGATAACCGGTATCGGCAGAGACAGGAACAATATCACCAAGCGGGAAATAGGGATAGGAATTTCTACCATTTTCAGCAAGGACAAAATCACAGGAACGAGAGGGGACCTCAGCAGGGAGATTTCAACAATGGGAATCCAGAAAATGGACGTGGCCATGAAGCAGCGATGCATGAGAACAGGCAGGAACTAGGTAGCTGCGGGCAAGCACGTAGGCCAAACAATGATAACCACAGTAACAACAGACAGTTTCAGGGAAACGGTTAGGATCACCCAACAATGGTAGTCGGGTTGGTGTGATCAGAAGGGAGAAATGTGTCCAGGTGGCTACCACTATATTTTCTGATGAGGTTGATTTTAATGTGTGAAAACCCAATTGATCCAGAGGAAAGTTTAGTACCAGAAATAGTTTGTGAGATTGGTGATCACGAGGTACCAGTTTTGTTAGACCCGGGGGCAGAGATATTTGGGATTTCCGAACAGTTCCTAGCCAATTTGAATGCTAGTGGGTATAAATTTCCCCTTCCCCCCTGTTCCACAGCTGACCATTGTTGGAGCTACCAAGGCTAAATCTAAGAAAGTTAACAAACAGGTTTACCTAAAGTTACAATTAGGTGTTAATTGAATTAGATGCACCATACCATGCCTCATACTTCAAGTAACTAGGGATGTCATTCTAGGTATAGATTATTTACAGGCGCATAAGGTGGTAGTGGATTTTGCTAGTGGTAATGTTCAGATAAATGGTAACAATTTCAGCATGTTGAAAAAATTACTTGTGGGGGACCCGTACAGAATGTCTTCATATTCAAAGGAGAGTGAAGCTGTCTTGGTTTTTAGTGGTTAATTGTAGGTTATGAACTAAGCAATTACTGATACACGTTGGACTCACTTAACACGGATTTAGTTACTACTTATTCACACAGCTCAGATTCACATTGTGGTAAGGAGACCTTTGCTCCAAAGTCTGCATTAAGGGGGTGTTCAAAACAAAAATATTGGCACCTTGAGCAGTGAAGGGGGGGGGGGGTCATCAGGGCGGTGGTAGTCTTCTAAGTTAATGATGAGCCAGCACAGACTGTGCAACTCAAAGATGTGTCACGGCTGCGGGGCAGTTCCATCACAAACATGTTGAGGGCCTGGCAGTTATGCATTGAGTACTTTGGCTCGATCGTAAGGGTTGAAAACCTAAGACCTGTAGAGCTTCTCATATGAACAAGACTGGAAGCTATTTGTTGAGTCACTTGATGGCGACTTTGAGGGGAAGCTCACTATGGGGTGTCAGCAAGCAGAAGCCTACTTGCAGCTCTTCTAAGATTACACTGCCACATGGTAGTCCTTGACTGAGGACGGCAGGTACAGCATTCCCTATGGTACCACTTTGTTGACCGTCTGCTCATCTCTGAAGAGGAGCATTACAATGATGTAGGACACCTTCTGGGTGGCCTACATCATTTTCAGCATTGTTTTTTCAGGGGAAAAATGCTGTGATAGAGATTTCTTCTCATGGTTTGTTGGCAATTAATACAGAAAGTCCAATGCGTACGGTAATCTTTTCTTATTGTTTTCTCAGAAAGTTGTAATGCTAAAAATATAAATTTTTAAGAAATCTTATTCATGGGTTTTACTGCCAATTTGCTGTTTTTTCACAATAAAGACTGAAGTGTACAGCATTTATCAAATATTCTGAACCATTTATTGAGTGAGGTGCCGCCTGAGAAAACTTTATGCGAATGCTGAGATGGTACCTTACAAAAAGCCACGACTGATTCCGTACTTAGTTGCGTGAAGTTATTGTTAAAGGTTTCTGTCTCTAATGTTGACTATCATGTGTCCCTCACTACATACATGCACGACACTCATTTCCTCACCCCCTACATGTTTGTATTTCCTTTTTTTTTTTCTTTATTCATAAAATATTTCATCAATTTAAAATCTGAAAACGTCTTTGTATTCTTAGACTTAATGGCCAAATGCCTAAAAGCTCATACTTCCATTAATATTTTCATTTAAAATATTTATTTATTTATATTATAACACATATTTTTAATGACATACAACCTAATTATCTAAATTTGTGTGGTTTTTAGAAGTTTAATTCATTTTCAGATTTAAAATCGATCTACGGGTTGCCAAGTTATGGATTTAATACATTTTACTCTGAAAGTGCTGCCTTCACTTTATAGAGAATATCACTTCATATCTCAAGTGAAGGCATTGGCAGATATCTACAGAGTGAAAAAAATAGTGAAACCCTAAACAAATTTGGTGTTGCCAGTATATCTCTATTCATCATTCATCATATAATCCAAGTACAGAAAATATGAAACAATCCGTAGTCATATTACACAGTGGAGGTCAAATGGGGAATGAATGTTAAAGTAATTATTGCTCAGTAAAAATATAGTTTATTAAAGGTAACTTATATTGAGAAGCAGTTGTAAGCAGAAAATATGTTGCTAAATTGAAACGTGTGACTTTTGTCGAACAGGGGTTTAAGTGACTCTGTTAACACTTTGTACGTGTTTTTATTCTTTAAAATAAATAAAAATCAAACTAATCACAAAAACAACATTTTTAAAATTATTGACACTTTATGGACTCAACTATCAGTTTCTTCTCACAGAGAGATAAAGAGCTGTAAGTACATTTCTGCAAGTGTTGTAAGAAAGTTAACAAAAGTTTTACAAGTGTTTTGTTCTCTAAAACTTAATGTATCTGCTGTTATGCTAATAGGAATAATTGCAAATTTTAAAGTGTAACTTTCCAGTTTACTGTACATTCTACCACTATCATCAACACAACTTCATGAGAAATAAGGGTGGCACAAATATGGCTTGGAGATGTGTGTGTTGCCACAATATTACCTTACGTGAGAGTGGTTTTAAACTCTAAGTGTAATAATACCTAAATACATAATTCCACACCCGTGCTCAGCTTCTCTCTGAATGGACTTGTTTTTTATTTACATTATTTGTAGCTCTCTGTTATTGCTAGGTCATTTAGCTGTCCGTGCATAGCCATGCAACATAACACCTAAACATTAACTTTTAATTTACAGGCATCAACGATAAACTCTGCTAGGTTGCTCTCAGAGAGAGAGGAATGGGCACGGAGGAATATGCAGAAGAGGCGGCAAGAAGTTGACATTCCCAGGTAGGCACAGTGTTTATTTTGTTACTTCGTTGTTTGTTTCATGTCTGCTGTGAATCACAAGTGTTTTTAATGTATGTGTGTGTAAATCTCAAATTATTCTGCTTGTTTAATATAAATTTTTCCATAGAGTATAAGGTGATGATGAATGTTGTTCTTAGTACTGTAGTTTTTCCCCATTTCCTTATTTATAGATCTATGTATCAATACAAATTTTAAGGAAATAATAATAATAATTAAATTGTAAAATAATTTTGTACAATTTTTTAACACGTTATTAACATTAAGTAAACATTGTGCGATACAAATTAAAACGGAAAACGGACTATACATAGTTTTAATCATAGTTTCATTTCAGCTGAAGTGTTTCTTGATGTCATATCAACCAGTGAAGAAATAGGTATATTTAGTCTCTCGACACTTTGTTCATGAACAATAAACATTTAATATCTTAGTATTTTCATTGCAAATTTTACTGTAACAGTTAAAATAGAACTACAGTATGTGCAGACCATTTATTGTAATTTTATGAATATTCTTTTATACTGATGTACATAAATGTCATAATGACATGCAGATAAACATAACTCAATTTTGAAACTTATTTGGCGAAGTAATAAGCTATTAGCTTTATGAACTAATTTTCACTCAATTATTTGATCAATTTTTACAATGTAACGACAGCAGAGATGTTCGATCACTTGTGGACTCTTTCAATGCATTGTTACCTCTTATATTGGTGCACATTGAAAGTGAGAATTTTTTAGTAATTTTTTTATGCTGCTGCAGGTTAAGTTTATGCGGGATTGTGGAAATTTAATTACCTACATATTGCCATCAGAAGTAAAACTGTGAAATTTAAATGCAGGAAGCTGGTTGAATCACTGTGTTCTAAAGCTGGAGTTGTGTTATGTATTTTAGTGTGGAAATAGAATACTCGGATGATGACATGGGCCTGAATGGCATTTTGGTTCCCTCTCGTGTAAGCTCTGAGCTGAAGGCTCGACTGGACTCTAGCAGCGGATATTCAGGTCGCCTGGCTGTGCCACCTGCAGCTCCCAAGCCGCTGCCACATACCACTGCCAAGCCTGGCCACAGAATAGTCGTCTCCAACCTCCACCCTACTGTTATACACGAGGACATCAGGGTACTTATATAATCACTCTAGATTGTTATAGAATGCCTTGTGGTGATTTTATTTCTTTTTATCGTACTTACTTGTTGAAGATTTGTATGTTTTTTTTTATTTAAAAAAAAGATCTGAAATGGTTTTCACTGTAGTATTTTTATGACATTTAATGTATATTCATTTATTTTTTAGTCCTGTTTTCAGTAGATTGTTTTAAACCATTTCATTTTAAGTGTAGAAATATTGAAACTGTTGGTAAATGTAAAATACACATTTGAAATGTGTATCAATTCCATTCTTGTATTAAGAGGCTGAAGCAAGACTTCACTGTTAAAATTCCCACCAAATTTTCTCTATTTTAGCAATGCTAGATACCACCATTGATAAGTGACCTGTTCCGGCTGATTAATCCGGAGATCTTCTGTCTTAGCAGCCCTTCCTTCAAACAGGCCATGTTGATTGATTGGGGATTTAAGTATTTTTAACACAAACATTTTTTTGCACAACCCTGAATGTATATTGGAGCAGTACCATATTTACTTGCATTATTGTCGCAGCAATTTTACCAAATTTTACGAGAAAAAATTTAGGTGCAACAACTATGTGAGGAAAAAATTTTAAAATATTTTTTTTGTTCAAAAAGTTTTACAAAATTGCTTTAAAATGCTAAATTAATAGATTTGTTATCTAAGCACGTATCAATATTTACAGTGCACGCCTTATAAACAATGAAATTTTGAATGGGTGAAGTATGCAAAAAATAATCAAACACATTACTCAATTGTCAATCAAAAATACATTATTACTGATGATACCAAAACACATACACTCTGAAAGCACTCACAAGGTTACAAGGTTACTCATCGTCTGTGTCAAAATCCGATGCATCAGATTCGTTGTCACCTAAAGCTGGCTTGTCAACATTATCGTCCCTTAAACGGTTGTTCACTGACACATGTTGGGGAGGGGGGTTGTAACCATAGGGTACAGAGGGACAGTTCTCCCCCAGTAATACGTCTTTTCATTTCGTCTCCTCCAATATATACAGGTTGTTTCTTTCTTAATTAAATTACAAACTTTAGGACATGATCCTTTACCACAAATTATATATAGTTTCACGTTGAAATTTTTGTCTACTGCAATTCGTAAGACAGAAATTCACACTTGTAAATTTAATTTTAAATGGTATTTTTGCAAAAATAATGCAAAGAACAAGGAGTTAAATTTCAGTTCTGTGCACAATATTTAGTGTTATTGAGATCTTGAACGCATCAAGAAGCCGCTTTTTGGAACACCCCCTTTATAAAAATAACACCCTTTCATTGAGTGGAACTTCTGTGGCAAACTTTTCATGTTAATTTTCTGAAGAATACATACTAAGAAACATAAAAGGTAGGGGTGTGCAAATAGTGATTTTAGTGTTTAGAATAGTTTTCGAACGAATATTACTTATTTCGAATAATTTTCTAATATTTTTCAAATAGTGTTTCTTCAAATTTTGGTATACATTTGACAGTGCATAACCTTGTATTTACAAGGAGATATAGAAATGCACTTTGCTTTATTAATATAAGCATAACAATTTTGCAGTTTTTACTTGATGATCTTAAACATTCTTAAAACGTATATGTTTTTGTTATTTTATACCTGTTCTTATAGCAATATACTACTTTTTCTTCTCAGTTTTCTTCTTTTATTATGTTTGTGAGGAATCACAAAATTGTTTTTGTAAACAAGTGCTTACGTATTACATATGGCACTGCTGATCTAGATTATTTCTTCCCTACATGTGTAAAGTAAAAAGTACAGTAAAACCTCTATTTAACAAAACTCAAGGGACCAAAAAATTACATGTTTGTTGTAAGGGGGTTTGTTAAATAGAGGATTTATACAACTGAGTTCTACTCGACATAGAATTTCACATGAACTACAAAACTTTGGTCGACAACTCACAGTATATCCTGGCAACCAAAAAAATGATAATATTGCTGAGATTGCTATTTATTTTAAAGATTATGAACAACTGAAAATGTCTTGCACATGGAACTTCACGTTAGGTTGCCATGTTTCTAGAATATCAGAGTTACACTAAGTTCTTCACCAGATAACTTCATAGTGTGTTACAATGACTTCAAATTTGAAATGCCAGCCATTGGATGCTTGCTAATTTTCTACTCACATTTCTAGTACTTCATGCCAAACCTTCCCTTAAAAAATAAGTCTCGAAGCATTACTTTTTAATGCCCCTAACCTCCAAGCACCAATCTAATTTCCTTGTACAAGACTTCATTTTTACATACTTTAATACGTTTCCTATTAACGCCAACAAAGGTAGTGTTGTTTTCTATCTGCCTACGATTTGAAATTATGGTTGATGATGTAGGCTTGGACGCGAATGTCGAAATCGTTAACTACAGTACTATCTCACACAATCACTTTGATGAACAACTTTTTAAATTTCAAGTTTTATTATTATTATCTGCCACAACATTTCATTCAAACACATCCACGTTAAAGTTACAACTAACCACGTGCTAAATATTAGACTTCTAAAAGACCGTCATTAATTCGGCGATAGAAAAGCAAAATAATAAACCAGGGGGTGGACACAGAATAGGGTGGCTAGGTAGGGCCACTAATTTGAAGGGCATCATGCACCGACAACATTGCAAAGTAAACATTATGTGTAATATAAATACAATGTTTGGTGGTTTATGATACTATAGTGTCAAGCATTTATTGCATAAATATTAGATATTTATTAATTTATAGTAATGGGCATTTTCAATTACAATAACTTTTCGGTTAAGTTGTCTACCATGAGACGCGCGACCTCATGACTGCTCTGACTGCTCGTGATGGCTACGAATCGTAAATTGTTTGGTGTTTGTGGAAGTATTCGGCTGAAATTTTATAATAATGGGGGAAGATCAGGAGGTACCCCTGTTCTACAAATAATTGCGATTCTGTTTATTCACGCGTAGAAGGGGGCGTGCAAATAAATGTTCTACTTTCCCAAATATTTGAAATGGTTGTGTTGCCAACCTGTAAACCAAAAATTTTAGTTTCCGAAGTTGCCTGCGAATGATGCCCCTTTTTTAGCGGCTCGTTGGTTAACACGGCCGTGTCCACTCTTGAATACTTTACTTCCTCTATGCAATAAACAACAGAGGCCTATGTCACAGATGATGTACACTGTTGGGATGCACACTTTTAACCACAGAAAAATGGGATTCGGAGTGGTTATCTCGCCGAAATCATGGTATGGAATTCCACCACCACGAGCGCTGAAGTTGCAACTAAGAGTTAGGTGGCCATTTTATGTCAAGTGCCGCATGCGCACCTTGTGTGTATCTTTAAACTATGGAACTGAAGACGTGTTGTTTATGTTTATTTACAGTTTTTTATTGTATGCATCAAGGTTTTAAACGTACTTTCAGCATGAGGAAAATAAAAAAATAGTGGCTTGTTGAATATAATTATTGACGTGTAATTTTTTTAAAACTGGTAGTTCGTTGTAGAGAGAATTTTACCGTTGCGAACAAAGTAAATTTCGATATTTGGAGGTTAAAAATGCATTGTTCTTATGGGGGTTTGGCGGGACCGAATCTTTAGTTCGTTGTACAGGGTTTTTCGTTAAGTAGAATATTCGTTAATGTAGGTTTTATTGTACTTTTCTGTAACATTTTTGGAAGAAGAATTTAACTACAGAAATTTGAAAGCTAAATTAATATATAGTGAATTATTACAATACTACGAAAAATTAGATCTTTGTGTGTAGGAAACAATGTAATGCTTGTGACATCATTTTTTAAACTAATTTTGGTAAAATAACAGTGAAACTTCCTGTGTATTTGACGTTTGGAAACATTCGTAGAACAGATATGTAGAAATTCTGATGTTCAACCGACTAATTAAATAACCAAATAAAAGTATCAGTGGTAGAAAAAAGTTTAACCACAGTACACTCACGTTAACTACTTAACTAGGTCACAATATTAGCGATGCATAAAGTTCTTGTATAAACCACCGTAATTTCGTCCCAACTAAGGCCCGTTCTACAATGGCACGAACTGAGACACGTATCACGGAAGCGGACTATGTAAAACTGTGCTTTTCTCCTATTGGCTGCACGTAGTTACGGACACGGAAGAGTTGGAAGCTGACGAACTTCTTACGTTCTTCCATGCTCTTATCCGTTTAAGCATGCGTTGTTTTGAAGATTCTATTTGGAAGGTTTTACTCAGTCCGCCTCCGTTTTACGTGTTACCAACCGTGCCATTGTAGGACGGGCCTAATACCTTGTATCCACACTTTCGTCACGTTAAATTCGGAATTGCAGACTGCACGAACATCTGAAAATTATGTTTCCCCATGTTTTGGCCATTTTTGTTCGTGTTCCACTCTTTGCGACATTGGTAAGGAACCGCAATATATTTTTCGTTTCTTTACTTAACGAAAATAAGAATTATTAACTTCAGTGCAGCGTACATTTTATGTAAATAAACGGCACGGAGTTGATCATAAACAAATAGCGTTAAACACCTTGTCATTGATGTATGCACGGTAACTAGGTAGACGTCAAACTTTGCTGCCGCGATCACTGTGATTTCGGTCTTAGACAGTCGTCGTGGCCACCATGGCCACCATCTTGTGTATATCGAGATGTGCCGTTAGCACGTATTGCAATGCTTCAAGTGCCATGTATACTATTATAAATTAGTAGGGACCCTGAAAAATGGTAAATAAAAATGACCAATATCGGTATAAAAAACCTTGGCAAAGCGGTGTAAAATTTAGCAAAAAACACCATACATCGGTATAAAAATCTAGTTGGAACGGTGTAAAAATTCAAGGATATTTAATGAACCCGCTAAAAAACTGTATTACACATAGACATATTGAAATAAAGCACATAATAGTAAAACATGAAACAATATACATTACTTAAAATTAAATTTCCATTATTACAAGAATGATCACACATTTAACCATCAAGGTAGCTTAGGCAGTTACTTTGAACCAAAGTACATTGACAACATCAGTTCTGTGTTTTCAGGTTTCAGATTTG
>PNEQ01047669.1:0-29636 GCA_003012365.1 Medauroidea extradentata
GCTTGCAGCGAGATTCGTGACCATGTGAAGCAGACTTAAGGCAATGTACGTGACCTTGTGAAGTGAGTAGATATTTGTTGGCCGGATGCGACCCTCTCGCCGCCACCCCTCCCCCCTCCAAGCCGGCCCGCTAGTACTGTCACGTGAGTCATGCTTCTGCCTGGACACCTTGCTTCCCTCGCCCTACTCATTCGCTCGTTCTAAAAATAGAATTGTGCCCTTTATTTCCCCCACCCCTTTTCAATCCAGGTGACCGTTGGCTACGTTTCGTAGTTAATCATTGAGCTTTCAACCGTGCTATTTAGTCTCACATACAGCTTGCGTTTCTGATTTTAATTATTGATTACGACTTTGAATTTTGGTATACGTACAGTCGAGCCATGAAATTACGACATCTGCTACTACAAAAACGCAACTACGAAAGTATTCTAAATGCCCGTTTATATATATATATATATATATATATATATAAAAATAAAATGGCAAAAGTTAAATTCGCGAGCAGAAAAGATTATTTAGAATACTGTATGTTCATTACAATTCAGCTATAATTAGAGGCCCGGAATTTTCTGAAATGCTGCGAAGGAACGGCGACAAAATGGAGCCGGTATTGGGAGGGGGATAAAGAGATGAAGGCTTCAATGCCAGACACACTGTTGTCAGGCACTCCCAAAAAGCTTCCGCTCAGCTCAGATGACACTCCTTTTTGGAAAAAAGAACTGCGTGTTCTGACTGAATAACGGCGGAGATATGCTGTTTCTTCACCAAGAATAATTGCCGCTGGCTGTGCTATACCTGACACACACACACCACGCATACTGAAGAAATGCGTCTCGTCTGGGAGACACGATAGCGCTCTCTCTTTCCCTCGCACACGCTAATCTCTGCTTAGCTTGCTGCAGCTCATATTTGCCGCCTCGGTAGACCTTCAGCTTTTTCAGATAAGCGGCAAGGACAGCGGATGAGAGGATGCATTTGCTGTTCTGATTCACCTTCATGCTCACACAGTCGGCTATTATGTGTTTTTATCTTTTAGTTTAGTGGCAATTTCAACATTTACTGTACGCTAATTATAAATGATAATGTAACACACTACACGTCCCATAAACTTAAGCGAGAAGCAATAAATCCTTGCGGGTTGGCCGTTGCATTGTTAAAGTATTGCACACGCCGTCAGGAATAACTTGGGAACAAGAGTAGGTCACATGTTTTTTTTGTTTGTTTTTTTTTTCTTTCTTTCTTCCTCCTTCTTCATGGAATGAATCTGTTTGGGCAACTGAAGGGGAAGAAATAAAATAAAAAGTAAAAAATAATATGGGTGGTGGGCTGTGTGTGAAAACAAGCATGTCTAGCTTCAGCATTGCTTTTCAACAAACTATCTACCTATATTTGGTAGCGCTCATGTAGGTCAGACATGTTTTGTGTCGGCACACTGCTGGAATAAAATCACAAACTTGTGACCTTGCTCAAAGTCAATGTATACACGTGTGCGCACTTCTGTTACTACTAATTGGCTTCGAGTTCGAACTTAACTTCGTGTCGCCGCTAAACACAGTTCACTTCTAGTGCGCGAAAATAAAGCAACTACCAATGTTAGCGTCGCTTATTATTGCTGGCAATCAACACTATCATTACCTGCCCAACGGACAAATGAACAATTACATCGCCCGTCCGAGCTGAGTTTTATGTGTCTCGGGCAAGTGCATAAATTATTCGACGCGTGCTACAGTGTGAGAGGGCACACAGAATTATCATCAGAGCATGCATGCTAAAATAAATAAATTACTACATTCGTCAAACTGATTACATTAGTCTGCAGCAGCCGGCAGTGTAATCATGTTGATTGCTGGTGCGTGTACTTTTGCCGCGGCGCCTGCACGGGCGAGACACTGCTGAGATGGTCCAGCGATAGATAGCCATACTTACATGACGTGGCGTAGATTTTGGCCCGTTTTGACTTAGCGAATAGTTGCACCCATACTTGTTGGGTATCATTGTAACCAGCGCATACTTACCTGTTAAAATAACGTACTACTTTGTAACTAAATAAGATTAGAGACAGTTTAAATGCAATTTTTGGGTTTAGGGGTCAGAATCTGCCAAATTCGGCTATAGCGAAGTTCAAACCCAGAACCGTGACATTTTGCTATAACGAGACTCTACATTTGCAATCAACTCCAAGTGTTAACAGTTTAGTTTTTCATACAAATTATATACGTTTATGTTAAGTAATAATTTTGTTACTAAATGAAAGAAACTTTAAATTTAAAATTTATAGGGCCGATTAGAAACAGTCTTTTATGGTTGCACCCAAATATGACGACAATTTCTTAATGGTAGTCTTTATATGCTGGTCTTGTTCTAAAGTACAACTAGTTTTCTTGGAAAGTGTAAATTTAGCTCGGTGTCTGTCCTCACACTCCAAACTTTTAACAGTGTATATAAAATTTCTTTAAATACAATTCGTTGACATTAATTTTAGAAAAACACATATTGAAAAAGAACCAAAAGTCAAATAGAATCATAATTATAAATGAATATATTAACATTTTTAAGAAAACTGTTCTAATTAAGGTTAGAATGAAATTATTTTAAACTACCAAATAAAATGTTACTTACCATTCTAAATCTAGACCACTGAACATTCATCACTTTAAATCTTAATAAATTTCCACTTACGTGCTTATGCTTAACAAATAAAATTACAACCAGTACTTGCATGAAACTCTTAAATACCTTTGTTATAAGACCACCAGGCCTGCATTATAAGTCGCAGCAAAACATGTTAAACAATCATACTGAAAATGATTAACTTATGAAAGTAAGTCTGGGACCAGCCCTGGGCCATGCTACTCCGTGACTGTGACCGTACGCGAGTTGATATTCTTTGATTGCAAAACAAATTGAGGAATGATTGTATATATTTTTGCGAGTGTATCTATGAACATGATTATGGCCAAACATGTGAAATGTAAATGTTACAGTTATTCTACGTGGTCTATTGTGTGAAATAGCAGTGAATGTCTCATACATACGTACATACATACATATTTATTTATATATCTGTGTATGTGTGCATGTGTGCATGCATGCCTGCGTGTGTGTGGTTTTTTTTTTTTTTATTATTATTATTATTGAAACCCTTTAAATATTTCTTAAAAAGGTTGAAATCTATTAAAACGGCTTGTATGGACTGACATCATTACATATATATGATAATTAAATAAATCTAGAAATATCTGAAAGGAAAACTTATGCTTTTCAGCAACTGTGCCATAGTTGATTTGCAGCAAAACATCTGCCAAGGCATCTGAATTTGCGTGAAACATCAGTTTTGACTAAATTATGCTGAAATTCTCGGAAAACATAAGTAAAACCTCTTTATACCAACCCCTTTTATAACAACCACCTCTCTATAACAACTCTTATCTCAAGAACTGTGGGATTTTAAAATAGGGGTTTTACTGTACAATTAAACCTCTTTATAAAGACCGGGACTATATAAAGACCCTATTCTAGGGAACCATGAGGGTTCTTTATAGAGAGGTTTTACTTTACATAAAATTTTGCGGTATTACGTGTGTCACCAATTTTAGGGACTCTTACATATCTGTATATTTTCATAATTACCTGTTGGTGTTTTTGTATTTGTTGTAATTTTTCCATACATTCTACTTCTCATTTCTTTTAACAAAATAATAATAAATTAAACAAACTATTACGATTATGTGTGTGTGTTTTGTGAGGGTGTGTGAAACCCAACCCCTCCCCTCCTCCTCCCAACTTCACCGTAGTTAAAAATACTACTGTTAAATTGTTTGCACATGATGCGATATTGTCTAAAGTGTCTGCCATTTTACCATTAATTTTACTCATAATTTGCACAACAGTTATAGCTATACATAACAAAAATAAGTGACCGAATATTTGTGGCCACTTTCATAAAATCAGTATTGTTGCTGTTTGTAGTAACTGTTATTGAAACACTTCACAAAAATTTTTCAATTAAATTTTACTACTCTGTATCATTACACCTACTGTTATTGTAAAAAATGTACGTAACGTACATACTTGGTAGTGTGCAATATCTTGTATGTTTGTAGAATTCTGTATATGTACCATATTGGCCTGAATATAAGAAACCTTAAATGTAAGACAATCCTGTCTTTTACAAATTTAAGAATGAAAAAATTGACTCGTCATGCGTATAACTACTCTTACTACCTGTCACATTAAAACATGTTTCTCTTCAGTGCCTTTTAATAACTTTATTAATGTAGACCCATAAACAAAAAAAAAACCACAGTAAAATTAAGTAGACGTATCGCTGCTGAATTTATTATTTAATGTGATTGTGTATTTTGTTACTGTAACTTTGAAACATGCTAGGCTAACAAAGTAATATAACAGACAGAATTACAAGTACTTACAGTTGTTACTTATAAACAGGTACATACACACAAAGGGATGACACACATTTTTCCGCAGAAGCGTGGGCACAATGTTTTGCGAGTATTAAACTGGCTTCCTCTGTCGAAATGTCGCGACCGTGCTTTCGCGGAAAATGTGTGTCGTCCCTTTGTGGGTATGTAGCTGTTTACAAGTATCAACTGTAAGTACTTGTCGCCACCCCTTCGTGAAGGAAGTTTCCTCAGAGAGGCTGAGGTCGCCAGCTTTGTTGAGACTCTACAAGTTACCTATCCCTGAGGGGGTGTGATGTAGCAGGCTGAATGGAGCCACATGATGTCCACACCGGCACGTCAAGGGGAGGACAGCTTCTTACTTTATCTAATATAAGAGTGGTATTTACCTTGCTAGCTGAACAAGTCCTTGAGTAAGGCCTTCTTGCAGGTGGAGAGTGGTCGGAGCTCTAGATGGGCCTCATTTCGGAGTTGTTGCACCTGCTGAGGGTGGGGAGGAGAGATCTTACTCTGTGACTTTAGTGGGCTGATTGGCGTCGGTGCTAGTCTCGTAATACGGTGGAGAATTCGACTTTGAGAGTCCGGATTGCGCGGTCTTCGCCTTTTGGATTTTGGTGGTGCCTCAGGTGTGACTGTTTCAGAGCTAGCGGCACTGAGCTGGTGGTAATGTGCACACAGGTCAAATAGTGTAGGTTCCCACCTTGGAACCTTTTGAAGCGGAGGTATGATACCTGTTGTAAATGTGGCCGGATGGGCCGTGTGGTAGCACTGAGCAGCGCTTTCGTCTTTCTCTCTTCTAGAGAGAGATCTTCGTTGGGGGTTATGTCTATCACCAGAATATCCTCGTCTCACATTTTAATAATCACTTAAAGAATTTGAATTTTTACACTGTATTTACAAGTTTTTCACACTAGTTCACAATAATTACATACAAGATTTTGTCAATTCACAATTATTGAAAATTTACACACTGATGTATCAATTATTGAAAATTTACACACTGATCTATACTAACACACACATGGTGGAGCCTTGCGCACTCAAGGATACCGACTTCCGGTTTGTACATGGCGCACCACGTAGTGGACATAGGGTGCATTCTGAATTGTACGTCGCACGCTCTATGTGGAAGAGCTAGGCAAATGGTCCTCCCTGTGAACCGTCCAGTAAATTACAAAATAGTAAGGGTGAGAAGGATCTAGGGTTCCCTTCACAAGAAATTGCCTAGAGGTGGTCGGGTTGTTCCCTTCACAAAAAATTTGCTCCTGGATGTAGGTAAGGCGTGGAGGGTTCCCTTTACAAGAAACAGCCTCCAGTGGATGAAGTTAGGTGGAGAGTTTACTTGACAAGTAATATCATCCAGATTGAGTGGGGGGCGTTCCCTCCACAAGAAACTGCGACCAACAGGATGATAGGGTTCACTTTACAGGAAACAGCCTCTCAGGATGAGGTAAAGGTAGGTTCGGCAAGGCCAGGGGAGCGAGCCACTGGATGACTTGGAGGAGGCCGAGCTACCAGTGAACTGAAGTTTAAGGGCTGGCTGTGCCTTTTTTATACCAGAGTCTGGGAGCTGAAGTCCGGTTAGACGGGAGACAAATATGGCGGCCAAAACTACGCCACCTCTAACTGCAGGCATGCCACACTGGCATAAAAGAACTTCTCGTAGTAATAAACTCCCTAGTAGTATCCTACACTTAGTGTTGCCGTTTTACCACTATAATTACTATATAAAACTATTTTATACTATCACAAAACATATTTACAAACATATTAAACAGTATACAATTTATATTTAACATACATATTTTCCCGTAATTACTATCAATGCACTTTATTGAGTCCGTGCACAGGGTTGGTACTATTGACAAGGCACTCGGCAGTATTTATAAACAAACATGGTTATAGGTTGTCAAAAATATTGAAATTATATTAAACATGAAAATTAAACTTTGGAAAGCATGTAAACGTAAGTGAATATTATGTTAAACAAAATAGAAACTTCCAGTATCATGAATTAAGTGCTTAACGTAAAAATAAACGGCAATTGACAAAGACGTGGGGCGAGTGCAAGTGCTTTCAGGCTTAAACAGTGAGTGTTAAAAATCTGGGGGCGAGCGTCAATGTATTTTATAAGTGGACGTAATGGTGTGGCGTCATACTTGTACCTCTGTCTGTTATGTAACTCTACCATAGTTGAGATTATTAATAGATGTGAACATACCGGTAATCATGTTGCTACAAAATGGTCGTAAGAAGTCAACAGTAGAGCAGTGATTCATGTGGCACTTACGGAATCCCAAATCAGATGTTGCTATGTACAGTCATACCTATGACATTAATTACACAAGGTAAAGTCTGTTTGTTTTATTATACCGTACCATTCAAATTTTGAATGGTGTTATCGTTTATCTCTGTAGTGAAGTGTGAACATTGAGCAGTGACATATGTTCATCTGTGTGATCCATTGTGTCTTCTTCAATGTGTGTTTGCACAGGTGAATTAAACAGTTCTAAATGAAAGTGGCATGCAAAGTATGTAAAAATACTGAGCAAAACTGTGATCTACCAGTCCTTTTATATTTTAAAATACATGTACATTCATTTTGAAAATGTAACCCCAAATACTAATAGGCAATAGCTATGTTTATAAGATAACCCCCATAAATAATATTATATGGAAAAAGTATTGTTTGTATTCAGACCAACATGGTAATACTGTATTTACTTGCATAGTTGCCACATGTTTTTAACCAAATTTCCAGCCCAAATAATGAACAGATTATGATGTGTTTTTAAAAAAAATTTCAATATTTTTTTTGTGTAAAATGTAATTTACATGTACACAATTGTCCGTATGCACTCTTCCATAGCATGACCTTTTCTCCAAAAAGTTAAGTAAACTATTTCTGGGGTGCATGGTAAACATGGGGGGGAGGGGATAGGAAATCTTGTTAATCCATGTGCATCACTAATTATTGTATCGCTTGTTGAAAAAGATAGGTGTGGCCATTATGCTGGTTTTCTTCAGTTCTTCTTTATGCCTTTAAAAATAATGGTTCAGGCATTATGCAAGTAAATACAGTAAGTTAGACATTAAAGAAAATTTAAGTAGTAAATCTTTTCAATATCTTCACTGCAAAGTTGTTATACATAACAGAAATAAGTTTGATATAAGTTGGGGAATTTGCACTTTTGTACGGTAAAAATTTTTTTTAAATATATATGTACTAACTAAATCAAACCCCATTCACTATTTCAAATTGTATAGGAAAAGGTCAACTAACTCCAAAATGTAACTTAAGTACCTATTTAACATTGCACCAATTTTAATACATTAGACCATGAATTCTGCATGTCTTGAATTGGCAATTATTCCAAGATTTCAAAAGTAACTAGTTAAAGGCAGTAATGGTTGAGAATCTGTTTCCTTGTTTTTTAAAACAACCTTTTACTGTATTTGTTTCACAGAAGATATATTTCTCTTCAAGAAGACATCGCAGGTTTGCCCACTTTTGTATTTCGTGATGGCATTTAATATGCAAGCCGTCCTCAGCTGTGTTTCAAGTGTACATAGTGTGTGGCGTTTCAAGGTGTGTTGCAATAAACTATAGAGAAGATGGAATAGCTCGTAGATTGGGAAGAATATATTTTGTAATATAAAAGTACGCACAGTTTACATTGTGTGTATACTGTGTATATACAGTATATATAGTGCCAGGTAAGAATTATTATATTTATTGCACTGAGATAATACTTGCGATCTTCAGTGAACCCTCTGTTACATTCCTAGAGCAGTTTGCAAGAAAATGATCTGTGATCTGAAGGCACCTTGTATATTCTGGTTTCAAACTTGTATGTGTTTACGTACTGTACCTGGAAGCCATGTACGAACTTGGTTGTGTGCAGTAAGTGTACTAACTTGTGTAGTGATGCATGTAGAGCAGCTTCCCAATGTTATTTAGAAACTTTGTCACTGTCATAACACTTAGAATCTAAAGTTTCATTCTGCTTTTGGATTGAAATGGGCTCAGGGGAAGAAATTATTGTACATACAGTATTTTTTAAGATCATATTTTGATCACTTTACATGGGTGCTGTTTTTGAAATGTGAAAGCAATATTTTACGAGGTAGTAATAATACAGTCTAAATACTTTTTAAATGGTAGAAGAGAATATTTTTTATTTCTAACGTGAATTAACAAGAGAGCCGCCAAGCATACGTAAATTTTTCCATTGTCAGAAATAATAAATCTTAGTGTGTACAGTAAGTGTTTTAAATTAAAGCTATTTCATTAGAATTTTACGAAAATGCATTAAACTGCACATGCAGGTTTGTGTAGTTATACTATAGATTTCATTTTTTTCATCTCAGAAAATGGTGTTACTCTACAGGCGGAGAGAGGGGGGAATCAAGTGAAAAATCGACGTAAATAGCGCGTCCTGTAAAAGTTTGTCTCGACATATACACAGAACTGTGTTGGTACAAGCAAGTAGTGCTCTAGAAAATATCACAAATTCTTTGTATCTATTTGTGTAATGTGCTAAATAAAGTATTTTTGTAGATGTAAGGATATTGTAAATGCCAGAATATTGTACAGTTGTAAATGTATAAAATGATATTAGTAAGTACCCATTGCATGTCGTATCGCATAATATGTATATCAGTAATTGAGGTAGTGTACTACTTAAGAGGCATATTTTTCTGTATTTATCATCTGAAGTTCCTTACTTGCTGTTAACTTATATGTTTTGCGCTGTGTAAATGTATTACAGTTGGGTTTGTTCGACTCTTTATATGCAGATGTTTGCTTAGATTGTTGGCAAGAGAAGACAGCGACAGAGTCTTACAAAGTCCTTTCAAAGCAATCAGTAAAGGCACTTTTTGTGCATTTTGCTCAATTTTTATATAGATTATTTTGGCTGACAATTTTATGTTTATTTTTGTGATGTACTGTATTGTGTAAATTGTAAAATTTATTTTCGATGTAAACATTTTGAGAATCTTGATTGTAGCAAAGAATAGTATGTTGTAAAGTGAATCACTATTTTTGTTTTGCTGTCGAACACAGCTTAGGTGTTCTGCTGTATACATTTTGATAGCCATGTTATGTTGGAGAAATACAGTGTACAAGATTCTTGTCGTTACTTCTGTGAATCTATGTTGGATATGTTATTGTACTCATTTCCATTGTTTTTTGTGCTGTTGTCACTGTCAGTTGACTTGTGTGGTTAATTATAATACTTACATTTACTAATGTTGATTTGTTGATTTGATTTAAAATTGTTTCCTGTACATGTTTTATAAATCTGTGGCTTAATGCAAGAACAACAAATGTCAATATATTGTAAGTGCGTCAATCAAGCATAGAATGCCTGATTATCACACATATGGTATACTTACATTGGTTGTTCTTGCATTAAGCCACATAAATATATTTGTCGCTATCACAGCTGTCTGTTTTGCAGTGCATTTCTCAATTCACTACTGCGTACAGACGAAGCAATATACACTAGACCCCCGATTTTACGAATACTCACGGTTCCTCTCATCGCATTCGTAAAATTGCTACCTTCGTAAATTCGATAGCGGCTTATTTTGCCCCCCCCCCCCCTTACCATAACAGAAAATTTTAAAATTGCATTTTTTCTGCAAAGTGTCTCTAGGCCCCGACTTCCGTAGCGTTTTGCGGGAAATTAATTAACGTAATAATGTAAACATAAATTGATATCAGTAGCCAGATGTCACATTGTTGAGCGGTAGATATGACCGACCCTTGTCCCCAAAAAATGAGAAAATCGAGATTCCGAGTGTGTTCTCTCGAGCGAATAGCCCGACTCCCGTAGCATTTAACGGAAAAATAACGCAAGTGATAGTTTAAATATAAATTTATATCAATAGTCAGACATCTTACGATCAAAAGAACACCGCTAAACAATAGATATGATCGACCTTTGTCCAAAAAAAAGAGAAAACCGAGCTGTAGAGTGCCATCACACGAGCGAATAGCCCGATTTGCGTAGCGTTTAATGGAAACAAAAGTAGGCATTCCTTACTAGTAAAATGCCCTTGTAAATTATTCACCAAAGAAAGAAGGAATAAGCGGATGTATTTATTCATTGCGCAGTTTTATATAACTTAACGTAAAAACATTCCCTCGACGTTGTTGATGAATTGTACGAGAACGTAGATACTAGTAGCGTGCAGAGCGGACAGATAGTGCAACTGTACGAACGTTCACAAGATGGAGGATAGATGGCGGCACCGTAGCATATACCGACGTTGTTCCAAAAACGCCATTTTGTGACGTTCTGACCTAAAATCGTCGAGAATTACATGTATAAGTGATTGAAAATAATCACTTTCACAGTCAGTATATGCGGTAAAAATAAATTAAGAGTTCCAGGATTACGTAATACACGAACGTCTATTTATTGTTCGACATACCCGGAGACAAATGTTTCTACGATTGGTAAATAGTTAGCGCTATTATCGTGCCCACTTGTGAAACGCACGTTTTAAGACACGCAGTAACGCATTGTTTAAGCAAATTATGCGCCAAGTTAATTGTTTTAAGTACGTATTGTGTTAACGCAATAAAGAAAAATATAACGCTATTATTTATAGGGTTCGTGTAAAAAAGTAAACTCATTCATCGTGAGACGAGAGAGATATAAGACGTCATGAAACAACCTAGAAGTAGGCTGTACTATAGTTAAATGAGCATATGCGCATGAGCTGGAACTTTGCGTCTATAGTACGACCTCAATGTAGATCCTAATACGTAGTTGGAGACAAGCCGGCCGGCTTGGCACGGGCGCCGCCGCCGCGCGGTTTTCAGACTGCCGCATTTTTAACGGATTTTCGCTATTTTTGTTTTATTTTTAATATTGTGACTTACCAAGTAATAACTGCTACTCTACAATTCATATTTTAATGCAGTGACTTATGTACAGTATGTTTTGTTCATTGTCAACGTAATTCCTTACAATTTTTTTTTGTCATATAATTTTGTTATTTTTTGAGGGTTCCTGATATTGTATTTGTAGAATCGCTACCTTCGTTAAATCCAGGGTTCGTAAAATCGGGGGTCTAGTGTACATATCCACACTAACGTATAAGCAATTTTGTGGAGTTCTGAAAATTAGTTATTTTCTGATGTATTGTGTTGTTTTAGTATTTATATTCATGTTTTTTTCATATAGCTATTTCGTTATTTAACTCCTTGATAATAAACAGTACTGATGCAAATCCAACAAAATTACTAAAACATGAAGACAGAGATGAACAATAACCATATTAATCTGAATATAAGATCACCCCCTAAGTTTGGCCTTAGAATAGAAAACTTACAAAACCAAATAACAAATCCGACTTAATACATGCCTAACTAAATTAGGAAAAGACTTAACCTGTCATTAAAACAATTTATTTTCGTAGTGTCTCCACCTTTGCATATTAGTTCAGTTGCAGCACAATTGTTTTGGTGGTTTTTTTTTTTTCTGCTTGTCACCTAAAAAGTTTATATATAAATAATAGTAGCTTATTTAGTTACAACGAACTGAAGTCACAAGAGTGTATGACAGTGGAAGCAAACATTTTTAAACTAAAATAAAATAATCATACTAGCATTATTACAATTATAGTACATTTTAAGTTTCAAGTAGTAGACTATCCAAAAAAAACTTACCTTTTGTGGTAGGGCCTACCTTGATTTAAACAAATTTACTACGTAAAAACTGGTAAACATATTTCTTGTAGACTACATAGCAAAAATTTGCCTTCTCGTAACCTAAATGAAAATAATGTATCAACATAAAGCGTAAGTAATAAACACGGGCCTGATCACCTAGATCAGCTTAAAATCCAATCTGGCAATACATACATATCGATAAACAAATTAATACACTGGAAATATATATGCCTACGTCAGCTGTCCTTTTCTTTTGTACTGTAATATGTAGGCCTACATTTTTGCACCTGACAGGCACAAAATCTCGTGTAGACTTGATATTAAAGTGTACCATTTACTTACTAGAAAAAAAATTAAACGTTTTTATGTACAAAAATTGAGTCGCGCCATTAATAAAGCATGTTTGTATATAGGCCTACAACAAGAATTGTAACTGTTAACTCACAAATTCTTTTAAAATAAATGGTAGGCAACATTATTTTTATTTACTGTAATACTTTCTTTGTAACTTTTTGCTAGAAAGAAGCTGCCTTGCAGTATTTATCAAGGCTGAAGGTTTTTCGAATTCCTGTCTTCCGTTTCAAACCTCACATTGCAATATATTAAATGTACGTACAGAATATTAAAATTAATACATAAGAATCTGAAACACACACAAACACTGTCACTTTACACAGTCACAAATATTTGTAAAATAGTTATAGAAATGACTCAATTTGAATAGAACAAAATAGTTAAGTAACTAATGCTGGATACAGAACCATATTATTATGTTGAACCAAGAATCATTTAAAATTAGGCACAATTCATCAACTCTCAAATAGGTATCTACTCTATGAGGAGTTGTTTCAGTGACAATAAATGCTTATAGGTATTGTAACTTACGTTGCATAGTAAGAAAATGAGAATTCTAAAAAATACTGACTTTATACACCTTCAATACTCTCATACATCTTTTGTTACAGTAATCAACAGTACTCTCACACTTGGTACACATTAGAACGAACTAACTTAAGAATCCTCCTGATGTAATTAACAGAGTTAGGATTAACGATTTAAAAAATTAGCGATTAAAATTAATTTTTAAAAATTCGGCTAACTTTTTAACTTAATCGTTACTTTTTAAGCCAGTTAACTTCATCGTCAGTTCGTTAGTATTATTGATTAACTATTAAAAGTAACGGTAGTTTCTATTCCGATCGCCCAGTGACAATGTCAATATTAATCGACTATCAATATATTCGGCAAGCATGAAACAAAATAAACTAATATAGAAATGCACTTACAAACGTGTCGCAGTCTAATAAGTTCTTAATCACGTCTATGTGTGGCATAGCAAATAAAGTAAACTGAAACTATATTATCACGAGTTACACATTTGTAGTCACTAGCACTTTCTATACAAAGTGAGAGGCAGCACTATTGTCTCGCGCTACAGTCGATCGATACTATCGCAATCGAACAGATCATTACTGTTTTAAGTGAATCGCCGTTTCTCATGAGTTTAATTTAGTTATTTTGTCTTGTGGATTGTGCCGTGCGGAGTATTAGTTAATGTTTGAATGCTTATCGTTAGACAAAGTTTTTATTGTAAATATTTATAATGTCGCATTGGCCAGGGATAGCTTCTTTTTTTGAAAGAGTAGAAAATGATGGAAGCAGTGTAAATTTAAGTTATAAGTGCCTTTTGTGTGTGCCCAAATGTAAATACATCAAGGCATCTGTTTCTTCTGCGTCCAATTTAAGAACACATGTAAAGGTAAGTTGGTCAAAAATTATATTTTGGCTTTACTTTTGAATTCTGAAATGTGTGACGACAATTCGTACTTGAGCTGAATGCCAACACACCGCGATAGTAACAGGTCTAACGTGGTAGGTTAATTCTGTTTGAACTCCTCTTGTTTTGTTACAGTTATTGTGCTTCGGTTCCTGCTTATCGCTATGAACATTGAACCTCGTAATACTGAATAATATGTTGTTTTAACTTTGTACAAATTACAGTGTCTCTAGCTTAGCGATGCTTTTTTTTAATGTATCTTGAAGTGGTATTCCTTTGTAATAAATTCGTGAGTTAAAATGTAATTTCTATTTTTTTTTTTAACTTTTAATCAATTAATATTAACAGAAGTTAACTTTTAACTAAAATCAGTTAAATATTTAAGGCTTTATCTTTAATCAGTTAGTTTTTGCAGTTAACTTTCCCAACTCTGGCAATTAACTTGTGTAAGTTAAACACTATCGAGAACAACATTACGGTACTCTTTTTTTGACACATTTGACTTTAAATTCTGAACACTCGTTCACCATTCACGCAATTCCTCGACGCCCCTGTGTGAAGACCTTCCTGCTTTGAAATTATCACTTAAATCCTGACTGTACAAGTGTAAGTTTATGAGCTTTTCGCACTTTTATTAAGAAATAGAAAAAAGACTTGGAAACATCCCTGCCAAATGAGAATCTTCATTTCTGCATTTCAAAGAGGTGTGACAGCTCCAATCATAAGGGGTGAACCAAAAGGATTTTTCCGCAACATACCTTGCTTTTTCCTCACCCTTGTCTGTCCTAGGCTTGGACTCACTTTCTAAACCAACGAAAGCTAGTTTATTGCGGCGCTTGAAACATCCATGCCCTCAGCAAGGAGCTCCCAACCCAAGACTCCGTCAATCTTGATGAAATTGTGCCATTCAACATTGTCAAGATAGACAAGTTATTGAGGCAGTTTCCACCATGCACAACGCACCCACGTTTGCAACATCCGATGCCAATCAAATCCAACACAGCAATGAATGAGGCCCTGCATCCTCTACTCGTGTTCCTCCAGCCCGTTATTCAGCGCCTCACCCATAGTACATTGTTTGTCTTCCGGTTTGTGCGCTATTTCCCACATCATGCCCTTGTTTACCTCCACTGCCTCCTTAACCTGTGCTACTTCTTCCCTAACTACCTTAATTTCTTTACCATGCTCACCACGTAAAATTAAGGCAGTGGCACGCAATCTCTCCTCCCGCTCTGCCTTTAACCTTTGCTCTAATCTTTCCACAGTTTCATCCTTTTTCCGTTCCATGCTTTGTTCGCCCTCTCGCCTGCCTGGATTTCCTGGGGCGGCGGGTCGTCGCATCACTGCCGTAGGCATCCTCTCTTCACACGTGCTCCGTAATGGACGAGCACGCTGGTTTCCTGGTCCTTCGTGTGGAGTTGAACGACATTCTCTTCTTTTTTTTTTTTTCTTTCACCTCTTAGTGTTTCGGTTGTACTAAGCCACACATTCTGGCGCCATTTTGTATGTGGTGGTACACTGCTGTATGAAAGCCTGCCAAGCGTGGTGCCTTTCGCGGCCTCAAGTCTGCAGCTAACCATAGGCATAATTTGGGGGTGGCAAGGGTGGCAGTTGCCACCCCAAAATTTTGTTGAAAGAAAACGTAAAATTCTCTTTCTTAGCTTAGGAATACAATTTTACGTGTGCATTTTCCATTACACTGTCTTTTAATTTAGTTAATGATATAAAATAAACAATGCAAAAGTGTGTACGTAATTTTGATAAAAGCTGTTCGATTTCCACCCTCTTTTTTATTATTATTATTATTATTATTATTATCTGGTAATCCTTGCCATCCCATTCAAAATGCTCAAATTACACCCATGCAGCTAACACACATACCAATATATATCACGGCCAAATTTCAGGACGTAATAGCGGATAGAAAATAAAAGACAATGTCCTCTCGGTCAGTAGAGCGAGCCCTCTTATCTCTCATTCGGGCTAGGGCGGGTTCGCGCGGTGAACGAAAACAAAAGAATGACTGGTCGCTAAAATCAACAGATCACACACACATTAAAGTCGGTTTTGAGCGAAATAAAGAAAACAGCATTTATTCCGACGTCATTTACTTCCACAAGGAAAACAATAGCACCATGTGCAATACAGTTCAGAGTAGAAAAAAAAAACGATGGGCTCGACCGATGGCAACGAGAGCAAATAAAATAAAGTTTCTCCACTGTTGGAAAACAGAGTATGTATTTCAACAGCTACTCGGAGATAACCACACAAACAAAATTACTGGGATTACACGCTGCCTAACCACGTGACGGCCCGGACCACGCCGAGACACGTCCGCCCTCTATCGCTTCTCACACCTTAAGAAAGGCCTCGTGGTCCAGCACTATGGCTGCCGCCTCCAGCCGGAAACTTACCAGAATGGCCAACCTTACATACCCAGGGCATACCCTGCATTCCTACTAGAGTCGTGCTAATACGCTTAGGACAACACGTCTACCTGGTCCGAGATGGGGACAGGTGGCAGACAGTGGCAGGTGTGCGCTGCTTGGTAATGGCAGATGTGCTGTGCTTGAGTGTGTGTGGTGGATCAGTGATGGCGGCAGGGCATGTGTGAACTTGACATCGACGTGCGACACCTGCCATCCCAGCCGCCTCACGGCCATCTGCCAGTGCAGGACACATGGCTTTGCCGCCCCCTCCCTCTACCAGCACATGAAGAATTCAGTCTGGAAGCAGCGGCCGTGATGGACGGAACAAGAGAGACGTGGCACGCTTCGGGACTCTGATTTGTTCAGCTAGAATTACGTAACGCACATGTGCAACTATCCGGCCCAGTGTTTTACTTTGTTTTGCCATTTGGATCTGGCTCGCTTAAGGCACTAAGGTATGGGGGTGTGGACCGCCCCATAAGTGTCCATGTAAGGTGTAGTTTTCTCCAAGTCCTCCCTGCTTTTCCCGATACGTAGCTGTTTCGACTCGCCATTTGAGAGAGTGGCACACTGGCACGAACAGACCACGACCATCGAGCCTCGTGTTCCTGGCTACACGCTTAACCGGGTGGCGCCCAGAGCATTCCAACGCAGCTCCGTTCCTACCTCACTCTCACCGGACATGGCGTCAATGTAAGCAAATCAAGTTTTCAAGAAATTTAAAAAAGATGAACTTATAAACAACACAACAAAGAATGTTAGAGATTAATCAATGTCTTATAGGTCAAAAATAGCACTTATTTTAATTAAGTAATAAACTTGGGCTGAAATATTAAGGTTACGTGTGTAACAATTTAAGAGTTGTTAGCCAATTTGATGACGTTTAAGCTTACAGTGGCCTAATTTAGTAATTTGTAAGTAAGGAAATTAATGATGTTGTTGTTCTGCCTAGACATACAGTAGAACCCTGTTATAAAGAACCCTTGTATAGATCATTCGGAATAAAGTGAGCATTTAAGATTTAACCTTTGAAAAAAAATCACTAGCCGTTACTGCATATTTGCCAACATTAACAATAGTTACATTATTGTTTGTATGGTTGGTAGCGAATCATTGCATCTAGTTCCGTGTATTTTCTTATTTGAATACAGCATTAGTGAAAGAACATCAAATGCAAACGACCTCTCTGTATACCAGATACTTTAAAATATGTATTTATGATCTTATGGACATACCTACTGACTGTGTAGTTCGACTTGATTGGTGCCACGACAAAGTGATGCAACTGCCTGCTGAAATCAAACTGTCATTGACATGTAGCCGCGAATGCTTGCGCCACAGACATAGTTCAAAATTCCACCAACAGATGGCACCAGAGTTAGGTTTTTGCCGCTTCGCTCGCTGTGTTTGTTGGTTGTGTAGTAAATATGGGTTTCTGAATAACACATTCAAAAGTATTAAAAGTAACAGTTTATGAATATCATTGCTAAATGATGTGAAGTCATTAATAATCTGTAATCTGTTTTTTTTTTTTTTCATGACGCCAGACTGAGCATGTGGAATTAGAAATAACATTATTTTTTCTGTTCTGCACATTGTTTATGTAATTGCGTAGTCGTCCTTTTTGGCAGTATGCTGAACGGAACTTGAATTCTTGAATTGCGCGTGTGTTTATAGTGGCGGCTTTGAATTACAAATTAATATACTATGAACGCATTTACAAGATAAGTAACCAATTAAGAGTCGATGCAGAGGAAACAGTGATATAAAACATTAACCCGCTGAGTATAGCATATATACAGCGTCCGTTCATTTAATGAGTAGATATTATAGATAACATTTGTCGCAACAATGTAATGTACTGTAATTGTAAACATTGTACAAACCTATGTAAATAAAAGCATGTGGCAATGTTTATGTTTACATGCAGTGGAATGATATAAACTGGTGGAAAATAGAAATTAATCAGGGCTTTTTTTAGTGCTCGCTTTATCCAGAATCACCTATACAACATTTTTCTGGCTATAAGGCTTCGTATGTTTGGTCCCTTAAAGTGTTTTATAACAAGAAATTAACCCTCTTATAAGGAATTCCCTTTCATTAAGTACACATTTTTGAGCCCCTTCAGAAACGTTATAAATGGGTTCTACTGTATATACCACGCTTACAGTAACAACTTAATCCGGGTTGAAGTAGGCGTGGACTGAAAAATCTTTAGTCAAATTTTACTTAAAAACAATTTCCTACTGGGCTGATGTAGGAGTGGAGTGAATAATCCAGTCCAGTTGGCAAGGTGGACTGGAGTATAGAATCCGGATTGAAATGTTTTCTTTAAACACCCATCGGACTGAACTGAACTAAGGTGAAGCGGCCGCTATGTTGAATTGTTTCTTTGGTTATGTTAAAGAGGTTAGAACTGGCCTGGGTTAACTAAGTACAACTCTTGGATTTTATAAAAATAATGGGATGTGGAAAATAAACCAAAATAAATATTCTGACGAATAAAGTCAAACACAATATCTATCAAATATTCAAATTTTTTGACAGTCATTTCTACTGTAGTTCAATGTTTTGTTAAGAGATGTCTGTAGACACGTAGTCAATCCATGTTTAAATGTCAATCCGTATCAAACATTTTACTGTAAACACATTTCAGTCCACGTTCACTTTAGGTTCGCGCAATATTGAATCCAGTCCAAGTTCAGCACAGTCCGAAATTTTACTATAAAAGTACTAACACTGTATTTTTGCCTAGTGGATAATTGGTTTAGATTAGAAGTGAAGAGTTTTTTATTACAATATTGAACCAAATATGTAACTTAATCATTGATACTTCAAAGATTAAAAAGTTAACTTAAAAAACCTTCAAATGGCAAGTTTAAGTACCCTAAATGTCACTGATGCAGATAGGTCATATGTACGAAATAAAATCAGAAACCTTACATTAGCCTGATTGATTTTGCAACTATAGCTTCTGGATACAGTTACAACACTGTTAGTATTTTATTTGCAGGTTAAAAGTTTGAAATTTTAATTTTGATACTAAAAATATATTGGCCTACACAGTTTATGGTGCAAATATAGACCATTTACACAATTCTTATTCAAACATCAATTTGTAAACCTTGTCCCCTAAAATTTGTACATGCTGCAATAAAAAGAGGAAGGTTAAGAGTTACATTCAGTAGGTATATGTTACTCGAATGAAGCAATTGCGTTACGTAGTTACTAAAAATATCCATTTCAAAAATGCCCTTAACTGTTCTGACTTAAGGGTTTTTACTATAAGTTGAAATACGTGATGCAATGTTGTTAATATTTTACAAACATTTTTTTTTTTTAATAGGCTTTCTCGAAATCCATCGCTATGGTGTTATGAAAAAAATTCTGACATGCCATGTGGTCACCACCCCAATTAATAAGAGTAATAGCCATCAATTATAAGCAATTATCATAAATTACAGATATAATAGTAAACGTGTAATGCGACGATTCATTCTTCTCGTCATCGTGTCAGGATGCCAGTATTCTCTATGTACAGAATTGTATTTAGGAAAAACATAAATGTTTATATTCTGCCTTTGTGGAAACAGCAGATGCAAGCATCTGGGCCTTCTCGCCCCCACTAATGCTCGTTTAATCCCCCTAGCTGCTGGACGAAAGGGGAAGAAAGCCAGCCTATTGTGTTTAAGATACAAATCTTAAATAGTTACAATAATTACAATGTGTGAAATTTTAGGAATTAATTAAAATACATGTAAGGTATTTGTCAAAGTGCAGATGAATGAAATTATCTAACAAATGCGGCAGTGGCAGGAAGTTAAAAGTGTCCTTGAGGGGCGGGGCCATATTTTGAAAGCTGTCTCTTGATTGGTCCAGCTGAACCAACACCTGCAGGGCAAGCGACAGGGAGGTTGGCACCAAACAAGAGCATGACTATGTTGTTGACAGATTTTAGGACAGATGTTTTCGAGCCGCGGAAGACGGCGTTGAGACGCAGATAACTACAGGCCGATGTGCCTCAGGGAGTCAGTTCAGGCGCCGGACCCCTTTACAGAAACTGTGTTGAATCAAGAGATCGACGGGCCGGGTGATACCGCCGGGCGTTTTCAATTTATGCGTCAGGACGCCTACGAGTTGCGGTATTCTGTGCCACGGGAGGACAGTGAGAGCTTGCTATCTGGTTTAAACTGAACTTGCTGACTTCTTGTTACTCCACACACTGTACACCACAGAACTTTAGGTCGCCGCAAATTAAGTAAAATTTTAAGATTCTGCATAGACGAATCTTTTTTTTTTTTTTTTTGTGTTAGCTCTTGAAAAACGTACTCTAATTTTAATGAATTACAAACTAAGTTGCACAAAACATATTGAATCTAGAAACTATAAGTGTTTATTACGTGCTACAGATACACTGCATTCTGTGATGCAATTCTTAAAAAAACCACATTGGAAATCATAACCTACCAGACCTCACAAAAGATAGGCGCGACCTGGTAAATTTTGCAGTAAATTTTGTTCTGCTGGTCCACGATTTTACTCGGGGATCTTCCGGTTACCCTGCCCCTTCATTCCGGTGCTGCGGCATACTCATATCAGGTCACCCATCACAAGCACAAAATACCTAGTTGTTAAGTAAGGCTCAAAATCTCTTCACTGGTTCAAAATCCTCATGTCACTGGAACATATACCCACGAAAACCAACAGACTTGTTGAAACTAAACAGTTTATTCTGAAATCAGATGTGACGAGCCAATGGCTATTCGTTCAAATTTATCGACACAAGAATAAAAATGATGTATTTTTAAGACATTTTTTTAAGTTTTGGAAGAATCCTTTACTTTAGATTTTTTAAATACAATTTTTTTTTTTTTCTAGCTGTCAGCATACAGTCTGCGACATTAATTAAAGTTCAGTGTTGATTATTTAACTACTACTATTCATTAAGGTTTCGCTGGGATATGTTATCGTAACGTCGAAATTTTGATTTTGACATTTAGTCCTGGGAAAACTATGCATGCTAAAATATTGTTCTTGGGTGTAAAATATAGTCACTAGCAACATAATACTATAATACTAACTAATAAATTAACGCTATTTCGAACAAATTAAATGTTATAATTTTTCATGCTAGAACGAGCTTAAACTGCTTTCACGGTATAAAGAACCCAATAAAATCGAACCTGTGTCGTCTCCTGTTGCTTCACGTTTTTGCAGTTTACTAAAAATATGTAAACATGTTATTTTCTCTAACTTCCTAGTAAGTATTTAACATTAAAACATAACGTGAAACACTTCACAACAAAAATATTTGAAACCATCACTCATTTACTGCACACTAGTGACTGACAGTGTGTAAAGACACTCCCCCCCCCTGCCCCCATCCCTTTTCCCATCACTCTTCAACCTGACCAGTCGCCCTCCTACTGAGAAAGTGTCGAAAGTTACAAAAAATAAAAAACAGGAAATATATCCCCACTGCACACAGCGCTTTTCGAGCATGAATGACCCTCGCTTACGTAAAACAGAGCTTGAAAGAAGGGAAAAAGTTGTTTAACAATATTGAATTTTGCAGTTATGATCACACAAAATGTACATATTACATGAGTGTCTATATTAAGTCATTTGTGAGTCAGTGTGCATGGTTGAATAGTATTTGCAAATATTTATTTGTACAAATGTAATGTTTCTTCTTTATATATTTTAACAATTTTCTTCACAAAAAAAAAACCACACAACAGGTTCTTATGGGGGGGGCGGTCGCCCCCCCCGCCCCCCCCCCCCCTTAAATCCGCCACTGGGTGAAGGAAGGGCCGGCTGTCCGACTAGCTGAACAGACCTGACGTCCATCCAGCTGTCCGCATGGATGGAATGAGGTGAGATGAAGATGGAGCAGCACCACAATGAAAGGATGGGGAAACGGGAGATCTCAGAGAAAACCCACCAACATCGTCTGGCAGGATTCCAACATGCGATAATCCGGGGTCTGATCTCGCCATAAATTTAAGCAAGTATTTTAATGAATTTACACAACTGTCATACAGCACATATATTTGAGACCAGGCTTACGTTTTTGGTTATTTGCAGGAGATTCGAGTTCATCATTTAATGATATAGGCAATGATAGAAACTATGTGCCATCTGACCAAGAATCCTATGACAGTGGAAGCTATTTCTTAAGACGACTTCCGGCGAATAAAGCAATGGCTTGAACACCATGATGTGGTTGTTTTATATATATATATATATATATATAAGTGTGTGTGTGTGTTTGTATATATATACATACATACGTACATATATCCCTCGTCATCAGACACAACAGTCTCATGGCTGCATTCCAACACTGGAATAATAGTGACATTCTGAATTTTTTGCTTTTACTACAAGAAGTACATTGGTTGCTTTATTTTTGCTGTGGTCAAGAAAGTCTTGTGTTTTTAACATGCCCTGAAATGTTACTTGCTCAACTTCCAATTACTGAATGTTGGAAGCTGTTTTCTACTGGAGGATGTGAGAGAATATGAGAACTACATATACTGCCAGGTACTGTAAGACTTGTGTCAAATATGAAGATTATTTATCAGGAACTGAGTGTGTGTGTATTTAGTTTCTTGCTGTCCTTCCTGCAAAAACATTTCGTGTTTCTGTGAACACCTTATAAACACTGAAAATGTGTAAAATTTTGTAAGTTATTTTACATGTTAACAAATGTCGTAATCCAAACGACTGAAAATGTAAATATTACTTTTCTCCTTTGTGTATTTTACCGACTTATGACATTCATAATTCTAAATTGTGAAGAATCACACATGTTCTGTCATAATTTGATATTCCTTTTGAATTGTGTGGTTTAATATTAAATGTTACAAATAATGCAACATTGGTTTACAATGTCAGTAACATACTATTACTCTTCAACTGAATTTTCATTCAGACATGTGTATTAAAAGCATCATCCATCATACACTGGTGGATCCAACCAAAACTAAAGTCCAGTTGTAGGAATGATGAGTGATAGTTTCTGTAGCAACATGTTTTTTTTTTTTTCTTTTCTGTGATATAAATTGGAATGCTGTTCAGCTGGCTTATGCATGCAGTTTTAATTTTTGAAGTCGTTGGAAAATTGAAGCCAAGATCTTATTTATGGCTCAGTTATGCGAGTTTTTGAACATGCATACTGATGCTAGATTTTCTGATATGTAGTTTCAGTAGAGGTGGTTCACTTTAAAGTGAGCACTTAACGAACACTTATAACAATTAAGAAAATTTATTTAGTGGTGTTATAGAAATAAAGTTTTGAGAGTTGTAAAATGTTTACACTAGTGTTTAGTTGCATGGATATTTTTCGTATTTAAAATATTAAAGATTAAGGCTTAACGGCTTACAGAAAATTGTAAGCGGTGCTCAGTTTATTTTGAACAACCTATAAAACTGTGTTAAGTTTCTGAAGGGACTGAAAAATTTTAACTTCTTAGCCAGGAAAACATCTTATAAGGGTCAAATATCTATTATATTGATAGTTTGCGGTAAAAACTATTCAAAGTTATTAAGGGGGAAATTTTAAGTGGGAACTTCTTCAGAGGGTTCTACTATAATTAATAAACATTTTGCCTCTTGGCAATGCCTCTGTGGGAAATGGAATATACATAAATCATTCTGGTTGAAAACCTCTCAGAACCACTATCAATGTTTCAAAAAGTTACCGGTATGTAGAAATGAACTGTGTCCTAATATCTATAAAGTTGTTATTTTCAGTAGGTTATGCGAGGAAAAGGAACTGTATCACAATTTTCTTGAGCAATAGAAGTTATGGCGATCTGAAGAACTGAAAAATAAAAAAGAAAAGAGAACATGTAAGAAGTTGAGAGAAATGGCAGCAAAAAATAATAGACTAGGATTGTAATGAGAATCTGAAGAATTGTAGATAAATGCAAGTCTTTCTGGATATGGGGGAAGGGGGGGAATAGGAGTTGTAGGTATTTGTGGAATAAAAAACATTTTTTTTTAAGTTGAAGACAAACTATTTTTTAATGAACATGACATCAGTATTTATATAACTGGAATTTTGACTACCTATTGGAGTTTATATCAACAATACTAGGCCTTCATGTGTGAAACTGCATTTAGTCGGTAAGAATGAGTAAAATTCATTAGTTTTTCAAATTAGAGTATAAATCTGTGGTGTAAATCGTACACTGCATTCTCGTAAATGTTATCCAAAATTTCACAACCGTTTTGTATTCAATATTGTCTGTGTAAGCTTCTTTATGAGGTTGTTGCATTTGACTATATTTTTATGAGAATTTCATTGAATTTAACGATTTGTAAGGGACTAATACTGACTTTGTCGGTGTGGTTAGTGAAATAAGCTATTTTTCTATGTGTACTCTGTTTTTAAGGGCTTGGACCCGAGTTTCTCAGCTTTCGAGAGAATTATTTTTTAAAATCCATACGAGAGTCGATATCATAAAATTGCTTCGTAACTTTGTTGCAAATTGGTTTTACTATGCAATGTAATTTTTCGAGACAAACTGTATGATGAGTACAGCTAATTTATCAATTAAAAGGAAATTTCGTTAATTAACTAATTAGCAACTATTTTGCAGTCTTCTGACTCGACAAAATTAGAGTATGCAGTTTAAATCAGTCATAACAAAGTTACGAAGCGATTTTACGATATCGGCTCCTATATATGTTTTAAAAAATAATTGTCGTTAAATGCGAAGAAACTCGGGCCCATGCCCTTAAATACTTTTATGTAAGGTTACTGATAGTGTAAATTATGGACATTCAAACACGATACTGAATTTTGAATGCCCCAAATAAATACGAAACTGTTTCAAAACTGCAGACAGAAATAAAAGCCATCGTGAAAATAAACCAAAGATGTACCAAAAATTGCCACATTTGCATTCAATATTGGAATGAGTAAAGCCACTGACTCTTATTTGGGAATACAAATGTGAGTTTCTATTTGACAATGCTGGGTGATTTTGTACAACCAAAAATAAGTTATTGGTTTTGGTGCCATTTTTTGAAGAAATATATGAAAGAATCTATTTTGGTTATTGGATTACTGTCCACATTCAGTTGTAGCAGAACAAACATTTTTAGTGGTAAAAAGTTGACTTGCCCTGCCACAAGTAATAAAGTGTAAATTACAAGATTAAATATTTTTGTGTGATAATAGTGCTGAAACCCTTTCAGACATGAAGTAATATATAATTTTAGTTGCTGCTACAAAACAATTTTGTGACTGATGTGCTTCCTTAGAACTTGGAACCAATGTAATAGTTGTGAAACGTGGCTGTGCTCCATAAGGGTAGCAGTGTGTGGCAATTGACTATAAGTTCTTACACAACTCTTCAGTTGTCTGTGGAACCATTACATTGGTCTGAATTTTACATTCTTTAGCCAGCAGCATGCAAGAGGCAAGGCATGACTTCTCCAGTCATATGACCTCATTAACAGGAAAATACTAGCCTTGTTGATTCTGTTGTTACCACATGGTCTGATGTAATTCAGCCTCCCTTGAAGTGCAGCCACTTTTCGCCGCTGCAATGAAAAACGTGACATGTGTTAATGGTCTCATCAAAATAAATGTCATCTTTCATTTTTTCATCAAGGCCATCGACAAGATTCACGTGTCACTATGCAAGCAAATCTTCTAGGCCCCGTACCATCTCAGATATTGTCTACATTTTCATTGTGCTATTTTATTCTATTTTGCGTCATGTTTTAAAATATTACTTTGTAAGACATATGCTGGGTGTTTACATAAAGATACTTTAAAAAAACTAATTTTAAAACATCTTACGTGCGCTATGCCACCTTTACCCCTCTGCCTACCCCTCTCTCCCTTCGCCCCTCTCATACAACCCAATTCAGGGTCATAGCCAGCACTCGTGTTCGGTGGAAGAGGGTTTTCTTAACTTATTAATGTTATAAAGTAACACCGATCCTCCCCAATAAAGTGGAAGAGGAGGTGTTGGGGGCTCCCCTCTGGGAAAATTTTGATTTCAAGGTGCTAAATGATATGATTTAAGCAGTTTCCATGGGGTAAAGGGGGAGGGGGTATGAATCCCACTGGCTAGGACCCTGTCCCTCCCCCCTCAGGTTTCTGTCATTTTGTTTTATGACCCTGTTTGTGGAGTATTGTATATACGTAAATAGACACAGGTTGCGGTTTCTGAGTACTACCATATAACACGGATTGTTAAGTCTCTTTCTGTACAACTGCCATTTATATGGAACACAGTAAGTGTAAAGAGTAAAGAATCACCTTGGCAAAGATACTGTGTTATTGGGACTAATGTGTAACGCACAGGATGTCCCTAAAGTTCCTATAGCCTTGAAAAACATTGAAATGTTTGCATGCAGGAAGATAGTGAAGGGCTTGTGAATGTTTATTTGCACCAACAAATGTAAAAACATAAATTGGGACATTGGTCATGTAGGTGTGAGTACCATTATTCTCAGCACACAGGCTGATATGTCGCCAGGTGCAATGTGATTCATTCGCTGTAACATTTGATGTGATGCTGTGAAGTGCAGCACGAACAGCTTCTGTAAGTTGGTCTGTGGGGTCATATATCTACTCGCTGACTTGCTTTTTCACAAACCCCCACAGTGCATTGTCGCATGTCGTCAAGTCTCGGCTTCGAGGTGCGGTCAATGAAGTGGTGCGGGTGCTGCTGCAGTGTTTCTCCCAATCCACCTACCCAGGAAAATATAATTCTGATATAGTATGCTCGAACAGTTAGTGCATAATGTTGGGTGCCCCATCCTACTGGAACAAATGATCATATACAATACCAAAATTATGGAGTTGTGGAACAAACCCCACGCGGAGCATGTACAAAGGCACTTACGGAAACCCTACTCAATCTGCTTCATAGAATATATATCACTGTAAAACCGGTCGGAAACCTTGAGTGAGTACTGTCGTACAGTGTCTGGAATCTCCAAATACTGAACTCCATCTCTTGGCAGGATCGACTCAGGTCTACCCAGCTCGGAAGCAGGGTAGATGGCTGCCAGCAGACTGAAAATGGGAAAGTCCGCATGTATACACAAAATGAAATATGTTATAAGGCTCTTGAATGCATGTTCAATAAAGAAGAGGACAGAACATAGTATTTTTGGTGGACGAGAAGTCTGGATGAGTTTATCAAGTAAAAATGTTACCAGAAAAACGTAATTCGGGTATGGAACAAATTACCCAATTATTAATTATTAATGTTTCTAAACATATAAATTTTCATCATAAAAGTGTGGGTTTTATTTGCCCAGAACACATCATTTCGATCGTGAGCTTTGTTGTAAATTGCACAGTAGTCGGTAAAGAAAGCCTTCTTTCGCAAAGGCAACGTTACAAATGTTTCCCGCGAATTCCCGCATGCTATGGATGGAGTTCAAGATCTTCTCGCAAATGCCTGCGTATTTTTCCAGTATCTGCACAGAAACTGAACATTTCATTGTAGGATGCAAATGTCTACGACATGGCGGGTCAGCTGACGTGACGTGAAGTGTGTGACGGAAGTATGCCGCGCGCCCTACGACACTCGTCTAGCCACTTGCCACACACAACTATTAGCGGGTCAGTGTTCTGAGAAGTACGTCTGTGCGTGAGTGCGTGCAGTGAACCGCCCCAAATACCCGCGTGGCACGCACACTAACCTCCCTCGTTCATCTGCACTAATCACGATCTTGATAAATAACCAGATAGCCTGTTTACGCGTGCGTCGCTCCCGACCAGCCTCCAGACATTCTACTGCCTCTGCCTGCTAGCCATCGACGACTTGAAAAGGAAGGAATGAGGTAGGGGCGTCAACTTGTGATTAGTCTGCTGTCGTTCACCTGTCCTGTAAAGCCGAACTGAAAGTCAAATAATTTACTCTTGCAAATGAATAGCTGTCATTTAATTTGTTGCAGTAAATCATTGTGATTTTTGTCAGTGGTAAAAAGAAAGCAAAATTATGAACTGAAAAAAATAGTTATGTGTGTGTACCAGAATTTTCTGTTTACAATAAAGTGAGCACTTTAGTAAACCCTGCTTAAGTTAGTTTATATTTTCTGCCAATTTATATATTTCCGCCTCATGTAAGTTTTGATATTTTGACGTTGATTAAATTATCGCAAAGTGGGGTTACTTTGCCTAATTTTGGAGTTACTTTACAGTACGTATTTTTTGTTGTAAGGTAAGGGTTGCAGAATCTCAAATTATAGAAGGCTTCACCATCAACGGCTATGATAAGAGTGACGGGTATCCTAGAGTTATCACATATAATTAAATTAATCTGTTGGTGCATGTTATCCATGGAGGTGCAGAGCAACCGCCCTTTACTGTACATATTATGTACAGGGTGTAATTGAATGACGGTTAAAACAGCCTGTAGCGAGATAGGTAACACTGAGACAGGACATTTGGTATAGACACTTGGTATCGCAGTAGTAGGGAAACACATTAAAATTAGTGAACGTATGACGTCACAGACGACACAAATTGCTGCATCTTTGACTGCTAGGCTTAGCGCTCGTGTTGCATCAAACCAATCAATCTTGTCCGCTTAGCAGTGTACCTCATGGCCTGTGTGTGCTGCTGATTTGTACAGAGTGCAGGGTTCCAGTCTGGTGTCTTCCTCAGAGTAACTTCGTAGCTTATTTGCGTTTTCCTCGTATCAGCGAACTGATTGTTGACATTGTGTTGAAATGTTGAATGCATCGAACATGCGGTACTAACACACGCTAGCTGGTAGGGATAGAAAACTGTTGTTGACTACAGTATGGTAGCGGTAGCTAGCGACGCGCACTTCGTACCGTCCATAAGCCAGTGTGATCGTTAGTAGTACGAACACAGACTCTTAGAAGTGTTGCTTGAACCAATCAGTGTGGTACAGTTTGAAATAAATCTATATCGAAATGAATCGGTTTAGCTTGTTATGGTACTGCTAATTTCAATGTAGCCTATTGGCAGCTCGGCATCTGTATTGACGTTTTCCCCAGCGTGTTCTACTTTCACACGTGATGTTTGCTAGATAATTTGTGAAAGAGGGACTGTCTATGTACGTAAACAATCCACGTTATACAATAGTAATTTCGGAGGTTACCAGAATACTGGTGCAACGCTCTCCGCTCTCTAAGGCATTCGAACAGTGCAAGGGCACAGAGATTAAAGCCGGCCTCACACGATGCCTAAATTCCTGTTACCTTCTGCTATACCCATGGGCATAAAAATATTTATGGCAGATTCTGAGTTTTGGGTATAGCAGAAAATGGTGCGTGGCTCCTCGCTCATATTCACATGGTACCCAGAG
>PNEQ01047669.1:29736-47085 GCA_003012365.1 Medauroidea extradentata
TGGGTAATATGAACTCCCGAAAAATAGGACATGTTCTATTACGTTTTTGGGTAACGTTTCGGGTACAAAATCTGCCATGCCCAGAACCAAACCCCTTGTGGAGGTGCTGGAACTGCACTCAGACGGAAGCAGAAATGCTACCAGAAAATGGGCATAGAAACTGCTATGAAATTGGGCATCGTGTGAGGCCGGCTTAACCGCCGCGCTATGTCAATTTGGATCGTTCCAATCCTACCTCACTCGGGCCGATGTGCGGGTAGTGCACTTGTACAATACGTATGCGTAGGTCTGATGCTGTGCGTCGACTGGCGTATGGTAACATCTGCTATCAAAATATCCATATCTATTTAGTTTGTTGCTTCAACATGTTTTGAACACCTAAACATTGTGCTTTAAAAATGGATAGTATGTTTTCGTAGTAGGTTTACTTGCAAACACGCTTTGTGAGTTTATTAACATTAAAGTCACTAAACATTCCACTTGTTCTGTTGTAGTTTTATGTTTGACCATTTAAATTTCATCCCGCATTCTGAGACGTTGGGGTTGTGTGTTATTACTAATGATTGATTTGTACGTCCCAGAACCATATTGGCCGTCACGATGTTGGGCGTCGTACCAAGTGGAGGAAGACATTATAGTACGAGAAGAGCAGAGCCCTGAAATAAGTATACGACGCATCGCGGCCCAAGTAGGAGTTTCACTCTTCTTGGTATGGAAAGTGTTGGAACGAGAAAGTCCCAGAGCCCACCACAAAACTAAGGTGCAGAAGTTACGAAAGGGGCTATGCGCCTCGGGTCACATTGTGTTGAGAATATTTTCAGCGACCCCAACAAACCCCGAGTTTTCTTCAGTGGTAATGTTTACCGATGAAGCCAAATTCGACGAAGAAGAAATCTTCTATACAAAAATAGCATTTATTGATCCGATGCTAACCCACGTGTAACGTTCGAGCATGGCCGTCAATACAAATTAAGGTCAATGTTATGTATTTTAGGAAACGTTTTACCAAAACGTTTGTCTGGTCATAATTACTTAATTATTTTAGGGATGTTCTGCCAGAGTTACTTGAAGATGTTCACCGGGAGGTAAGAACAAACATGTGGATACAGCAAGATGTAGCTCCTGCCCACTATGCTCGTGTAATGCAAAATTACTTACGTAAATCAGGTGTATCTAGATGAAGGATTGGGCGAAACAGACCAACACGATCCCGGATTTAAACCCGCTATGATTGTTTCTTTTGGGGTCGTACGAAAGAGCTGATTTACAGCTTGTCTGTAGAGCCACAAATTCATCTTATTACCCGCATAGCCGTTGCTGCTGTAAATACACAAAATATGGACGGTATTTTCGAACATATGCGTCAGGGGATTATTACACCGAAAGAATAATTTTGTAGGAAGTCTTTCCTGCAAAATTATTTTGTAGTAACCACAGTATTTTAGTGGTGACAAAATATTTTTATGATGACCACAAAATATTTTTTCTGTGTACGAGATGCAATACTCAAGCTAAAAATGCAAATTTTGAACACATTTTGTAAAACATGTCTTCGAAAACTAAATGTTTCGTTCGGTTTTTCACATACTTTGTTACAGTAAACTGAGCTTTAATTTACTCGTGAAGCACAATACGGTACTTTTTGTTGAATATTTTATTTCTTTGAAAATATTGGTGCTGCCGAACATTTCGTACGTCCAATTGCTGCATAAAGTACAGTAGTACATTGCATGCACGTCGTGTATGATTAGTTATTGCACTGTACAGTTTCCCTTTATTTGGAAAATTAGGATATCTTCTTATTTCCACATACTCTTAAATTATTTGTTCGTTAAACGTTCTTTGCCTCAAACCGGCTGGCATTCGTTACATAACACAATGTTTCACATAATTTCTACTAACACTTCGCTATCGCGAAGGAAACTTGCACAAACAACTCTGAGGAAGACACCAGATTGGAATCCAGCACCCTGTTCACGTAAGCAACACACGCAGGCCAGGAGGTACACTGCTAAGTTGGCACAATTAATTGGTTTGATGCAACAAGAACGCTAAGCTTGGCTGTCACAGATGCGACTATGTGTGTCATCTGCGACATAATATGTTCAACTTTTGGTCACCAATTTTAAGGCGTTTCCTGACTAATGCTACCCCAAGTGTCTTATTTCAAATGTCCTGTTGCAGTGTGTGACGCGCCCATATGGTTGCCCCCACGATTAATTATATGTGATAGCCATAAATGTTACCTAGCTGTCATAAATTTCATATTTTTTCACAGCTATGTCTTGCGACCTATCTATCTTCTCGCCATTATGTCAGGATGACGGTAAAATAGTTTGCATTAAGTTATCATCACTGTATTAGATCTTGTAAGGAAAACCCGAAATGTATATATAGTGTGTCTTTGTGGACACGAGGAAGTGCAGGGCAAGGCGCCTGTGGCCTCTCGCCCCCTCAACGCTCAAGCCACCCCCCTAAATGCTGGACAGGAGAGGAGGGGAGCCGACCAATAGCTTGTAAGACGTAATTGTAATATAATTATTTGTTAATTTAAAGATAAGGAATGTGCACGAGGAATAAATCATTTTGTGTACTTGAGTATACATAGGCGAGTACAATGAAGTACTTATTTAATAAATACTGTTCTAGTGGGGAGTTTTTGTCCTCGAGGGGCGGGGCTATCGGTCAGAAGCTGGCTTCTGATTGGCTCAAATCGAACCGAAGCTTACGGGCCAAGCGACGGGAATTTTTGTCGCGAAACAGAAGCCAAGCGATGCAGCGGTAACGGTTTGGAGACAGACGTCGATGGGTCAGGGGGGCGAAGGGCAAAGCTTCATAGAGAATATCAGGTCCTTAAAAATATAGGGTAGTTTGACTTCACCAACATTGAAAAAAATAAACATTTTAACACTTGCTGTCTGTAAAGTCATAATAGCATATTTAAAAGATATGCCGTAATTATTATAGAAATATGTGTTACTAAATGTTAAAGTTTTTTAAATTCAAATATTGAGTAACTTACTCAAACAAATATTTTAATCTTGAGTTGTACTATACATATTACATTGGCTGCACTGGACGAACCGATTTCGTTTTGTATTTTCCATAGGCCTACGGTACACTTTATTTACCTTGGGTCTACGGCAAGGCCGTAGAAGAACAGGTCTGGACACTCGAGGTCGTAGAAGAACAGGTCTGGACACTCGCCTATCTACCAATGTATTTTGCTTGACCCCCTTGTTTGGCTGTAGTTCGTCAAGTTACTGAGAATATCGTACTTTTTGGCGCTGTAATCCGGGCGGTCGGACTCGAAAACTTCGCCCACTTTTTTTTTCCATTGTTGAATTTATAAAGAAAATTCAGATTGATGGAGCTTTTTTTTTTTTTTATTATTTTTTTTTAATTTGTGAGCGAAGGAAGTATTTCATAAATTGATAAAAATACGTTTTGATAAATTGTTTATCTTAGTGGAAAGGAAGTGGGCGGAGTTTGAGTCCGACCGCCATAACTGAAGCGCCAATAAAATACAATATTCTCGGTAACGGTGAACTGCAGCCAAACAACAAGGGGGTCAAGTTTCCAGGCGAGTGTCCAGACTTGTTCTTCCGCCTATGGCCAAAAATCATGGAATGGTTGGAATGGACGCCACGTAATAGTGAAATGCGAAGTGTAAAAATATAAGTTGTGATTTGTTTAAAGTGGCATTATTGAACCATAAATAAAGAACATTAATCTCAGTCCATCTTGTACGCTTCCTTAGAGGCTGTGATATGTATACAATCAATTAGCTAGAATAGAAGCTGCAATCGCGCGAGGAAATGCCACAAAATGTGAGGTTATGTGTTAACAAATGAGGGTTTTACAGGGTTGCCACTGACCTGGAAAGTCAGGGAAATGAAAATTGGTCATGGAAAGTCAGGGAAATACATTTATGGTCAGAGAAAGTCAGGGAAGTTTCAGTATAGTAAAATGTTTGAATTTATTTACGAAGTCAGTTATAAATTGCTCACCTTTTTGTTTAAAAAAATGGCCCTACTATTGTAAAAAGTAAATCGTGTTACAAGTGTCACTTGTAAAATGGCTTTGGTTACTGCTCTTTCGGAAATACATCGCTAACTCCACCAATGTCTGCAATTTTTCATTTCACCGACTTTACCTAAGAACACGTCAATGGTTGAAAAAAATGTGTGTATTGGTTTATTTTGTAGACAAGCAGGGACTAGAATTTTGTGAGTTTCAAAAATTTTACATAATGGTATGTTACGAGCTACGTCAACAGACGTACGAAAAAATGCTCAAATTTGCTTTACTTTTTAAATTCGTCTTATTGCAAATACAGAGTGATCAAAGAGTTGCGTACTTACATCAAATTAAAACCCAATGTTTAACAGCAGAATCGTGATAACGCCTACGAAACTCGTACAACTAGAGGTAAAATAATGCCCCACAGACAACAAAGATACACTGCAGAGGTCGTTTAACCATTTACGATACACATCACGTCTGCTCATTATTTATATGCTATTATATCATCATCTAGTATTGCATGCTACTCATAACCCATCAATGAACACGACTCTTCGATGAATTTCCACCAAATATCGACCGGCCTTGGTGGCCCTTTAGGCCTTTGCCGACCTTTTCTGTCGGTGGAAGCAGGTGGAGGCTTGTGATCAACCAAAACCCTCGTGAACTACCAGAATCGGCAAAAAAGTTTATGCTTTGGTGCATTTCCGATTAGGCGGAAAACTGAACACGAGCTGCAATAAAATAATCAGAAAAACTTGATGATTACTCACATAAATCAACTATTTTTTTATAGCTGTGCCGATCCCCAAATTTTAACGATACGTCGATCCACCGATCTGCCGATATTAATTTTTTGTATCGGCCAATCCCGGACTTTTGGGCAGGGAAGTTCAGGGAATTAAAATGAAGAATATCAGTGGCAACCCTGTTTTTATACTTGCAGCGAGGAGCTCTATATTTCAGTGCAATATATTGCATGACCGTTAATGTAATGCCTTGTGGTTTTCAGATAGTAATTCGTGTTTCTAGCTGTCTTATATTTAATTTGCGTGTATATTCACGAGTGAGGTTATGTTTAATTAATTAGTAATTAGGAGCCTACAGGCATTTCTTCATGTCGATATAATTATGCATTAATAATTTTCTTACGTAGTGATAATTTTCAAAGGCTTTTAACGTTAAATTCTCCCAAAAACTACTAAAAATTATACATATAATAAACATGTTGTCCAACCCACATATTCCTTACCATTAATTGTATTTGGTTGCTAAATTTGTTGTTTTACTTGTATAATATATGAACTTGTTGAAACTCGTTAAACGACGTCGAATAAAAATAGTGTTCACTATAATTAGCAACAACAAATGTTTAATTTAAAAACTTGAAAACGGAATAATGTGACGCAGTTAGGTTGGAAAGAAAACCTACCTAATATGCCAAAATAAGGGGTCTAGAAAATATAATTGAGCTTCATCTCTTTATCTTCCTTGTTTTGTGGTTGGGCCGCGAAAGACGATGCACAGAGGTGCTATCGTCGGTCGTCGAGTTTAGGCGCCGGGACGCTAGAAGCCCGCGGACGGCGGCCGGAGTGCCATCGTCGTCGGAACGCCGTTGTAAGAATATTTCGTCGAGCCGCAGAGTACTGTGGGCCGGAGTGCCATCATCGCTGTTGTTTTGGGCGTCAGGACGCCATTAAATAAAGTATCGTCGAGTCACGAGGTACGTCAGACCGAGACACCTACAATTATTATTTGGAGAGACATTTTAAGAGGCGTACCGATAATTCTGACACAGTAACGGTCCTTCACGAGAGGACAGCGTGGTACCCGGGCAAAGGACATGCCAGCTTTCTCATTACAATACCCGAGTATCCAGAACTTTAACTATTTAATAATAAACCAATCAAACATTCTTATAAATAAAAGCAGCCCGTCGCAAGTGTCAGTTATCTCACTAAAGGGTGTTTTAAACGTCATTCAATTACTTCCTGTATAGGCCTGTGTAGTATACGCATTTCTATTCCACTGCTTAGACAACTGCTATCGACTATATTTACTTATTTCACACACGAGTGCTGAATAATTGCCTACATAAGTAACTGATTGTCCCAATTTATAAATACATACCAGTTAACGTTTATAATAAAGTAAATACTTCTACAACAAACCCGAGACATAAAAAATCGCGAAACGACTGGATTAAAAATTCTGAAGTCACCAGTGGTCAATTAATCTTCCGGGTTCGTTTCATGTAGGCTCGTAATGTTTGGCACGAGAGCATTCAAGTGGGGTGGGGCGTGACCAACTGTTGGCTCGAGGTAAAGTTGGCAGCAGTGGCAACCTTAACTTAGAATTCCGAGTTCACCCAACCTGGCGACACGTCATCTCAGCGTGTGAAACTGCTAGAAACTTGGAAATAAACGAGTTAACATCGCAAGAGAGAACTTGAAAGAACAAAATAAATGTGTGAGTTTATATAATTATATATGTGTAAACACACACACACAGACTTGTTTTATGTATGCGCGCGTGGATATTAGTAAGAAATAATTTGCTAAAAATATCTTGAACTCTTAATTTTCGAGAAAAACTGTATGCAGTTCCCGAAAATAAAATTATTTTCAAATCGAAACGTGAGTATTTTTAAATTCAGTTATTGTTTAGTCTTGGATATTAACACATTAAAAACTGTAAAATATCAAGTTTTCAATTTTTATGGATTTTGTGGTTTGAAGCCGTTATTTTTCTAGAAGCCGTTTTAAATTTCTTACTTGAAAACAAATCACAGTACTGACTAGTAGTGTATAAATAGACGTCTGCTAATAATATATCTGCTCGGCAAAGAGTCCCATCAAATTATGACGAGTAGTTTAGATTTTATAGACGATTGAATATATGTTTCAGTCGTTCGCTCGACATTTTACCTTTCCATACTAATTCATATACAGGAATAAAGAATTTAATGAGTCACAATGGGAAATTCTGTTCTTCATATTACTGACAACCCCGTAATGTAGTCGGAGTCACACCGACTTGCAGTGCGAGGGTTCGAATTCCGGCGAGAGATGGTTGTTTGTGTTGACCAATCTTTTCTTTTACATTCTGTATCTCCAGGTCACCGGCTGCGTCACACACATCTGTAGCGCTTGTCCGCCGCCGAACCGAGGCCGTGCAGTCACGAGACCTGGAACCGAAGTTCCCATAACTCGTTGGGTCTATCGTAAAACAAATGCACCCCGACTGTCTAGTTGCAAATCATTGAACTGGCAGGGGGGCGCGTTGATATGTTTTAGCCGGGCTCCGGACCCGTATTTACGGCTGGGAGTTGATGTCTCTCATAATGAATCAATTACGAGTAGATGTTTCGGCGGGGAGTAAAGTTCCCACCTGCCGCAGGGACTGGCGTAGGGGTAGACACAGAATAGGGTGGCAAGGGCCACTAATTTGAAGGGCATCATGCACCGACGATATTACAAAGTAAACGTTATGTGTAATATAAAGACAATGTTTGGTAGTTTATGACAACAGAGTGTCAAGCATTTATTGCATATGTATCAGATATTTATTAATTTATATTAATGGGCATTTTCAATTACAATAACTTTTCTGTTAAGTTGTCTACCATGAGACTCGCGACCTCGTGACTGCTCTGACTATTCATGATGGCTACGAATCGTAAATTGTTTTGGTGTTTGTGGAAGAATTCGATTTAAATTTTATAATAATGGGGAAGATCAGGAGGTACCCCTGTTCTACAAATAATTGTGATTGTGTTCATTCAAGCGCAGAAGGGGGCGTGCAGCAAATGTTCTACTTTCCCAAAAAATTTGAACAGGTTCGGTAACGTATTTGTGTAGCCAACCTGAAAAGTTTTAGTTTCTGAAGTTGCCGGTGAATTATGCCCCTTTTTCAGTGGCTTGTTGGTGAACATGGCCACTCTTGAATACTTTACTTCCTCTATGGACTGGCGTGTTGTATGGACACCATTAGTTGTGACCACGGCCGTAGAAGAACAGGTCTGGACACTCGCCTGGATATTTGACCCCCTTGTTGTTTGGCTGCAGTTCACCAAGTTAGCGAGAATATTGTTTTATTGGTGCAGATGTTAGGGCGGTCGGACTAAACTCCGCTCACTTCCTTTCCGTTAAGATAAACAATTTATCAAAACGTATTTTTTATCAGTTTATGAAATACTTTCTTCGCTCACAAATTTAAGAAAAGGCTCCAGCAATCCTTTTTTACTTTATAAATTTAACAATGGAAAAAAGTGGACGGAGTTTGAGTCCGACCGCCCGGAAAACAGAGCCAAAAAGTAAGACATTCTCGGTAACTTGGCGAACTACAGCCAAACAACAAGGAGGTCAAGCAAAATACATTGGTAGATAGGCGAGTGTCCAGACCTGTTCTTCTACGACCGTGGTTGTGACGTCAAACGAGAGCGCTGGTTCCAAACAAATGTTTGTTTTGAAAGTTTAACATTGAGAACTCCATTTGTCACCCCGTCGTATTTTTTTAATTACGTTAAAATATACAAATACTTTCGTTTAAACCTAAATAATGTCAATCATGACTGCGGCAGGACTGCTAGCATAAACTGGTATCGCCGGAGACGAAAGAATTTAATACATGTAGCGGGAAAATATATTTGTGCTGAGCCTTGCGACTTGTATAGCATGAATCGTTACGAATATACGAAATAAAATTGTAAGGGGCGGAGATTGTTACAATTTAGGACGCTACAATGTGTATAAATAATATTAAAACTGTATTCGCGCATATTTGTAGGATTGTTCAAACTAATTATTTTCATGTTAGGCGAAGTTAGGCAGAGGCTGTTATAATATAAGCCCATACAAATGCTAGCTTATTTATTTAATGCAATATCTGTCTTGTGGATTTGCTAGCTGGGCTGTGCTAAAAAAAAAAGTTAGATCTATTTCTGGCCTACTGTGTTTACTGCCCCTGTCCAACGATATTTAGTGTACTAGCTCTACCATTTTTAGTGCCTCTTAACTACAATTTTCAGATACTGCCCTACAATATTAAGTGTATTTGCCCTAAAATGTCTAATTTACTGCTCCATGATTTTTTATGCCTCTGTCCCACATTTCTGAGTGCACCAACACTACCTCTTGATTTTTTGTGTCACTGCCACACATTTTTTAAAATGCAACTTCCCTACAATTTTTGGGATTATCCTAATAGTTTCTGTATCTCTGCCATGACCCTGCCCCTGCATTTTTTAGTTGTCCTACCCTACAATTTTATTTCTGTACATCTATCCAACTGTACCCTACCGTACAGTTTTCTGTACCCCTATCCAACTTCTGTATCCTACCCTACAATCTGTACATTTACTCCATGATATTTAATATCCTTGCTTAACATATCCATCACTATAATTTTGTTTACCTCTGCCCCATAATTTCAAATATTTCTTCCTCACATTTCCTGTGCCCCTACGGTACAATTTTGTGCTTAGGCCAATACCCTAAACTTTTCTGTACGGTACTTCTACCTTACGATTATTTTTAATGTCTGAAGAAGGTAAGGGGGGTTGTGGAAAGGATCCCAATATTGAAAAGTATGAATGGACAAACTACGACAAATGACAGAGAGAAAGCTGATGTGCTGCAGGCTCAGCACTTGTCAGTGTTTGAAGCAAAGGAGAACTATAATAGTGATACAAATAGACAAAATGAAATGGAAATGCAGTAGAGACTTCCTGCGAGGACAGCGGCAGAGCATGAAAGGAGGGGTATAATTGACAGCAGACAACGAGGAGACATCAGGGATGCCACAGGAAAGTTTGCTCGGTCTGGTATTGTTCACCATTATGGTGAACGGTATGGACATTGGGATAAGTGGCAAAATAAGATTGTTTGCAGATCACTGTCTTTTATACTTAGTGATGGGCGGTGGGGTCAACTTGCAGGCAGACATTGGCAGGTTGTGTTTTTGACTGTGTAAAACAAGATAAAGACCAATGTTTGTAAGACCAAGTCAGTCAGGTTTACTAGGAAGAGAGTGGTAAGCAGATGGGATGGACAAGAGATAGAGGACGCCACACAATATAAGTATCTAGGGGTTGTGCTGCAGAGTTACCTTAGGTGGACAAAACAGGTGGAGAGGGTGGTTACGAAGGGGAATAAAGCTTTAGGTTTGCTGGGAAGGATACTGAGGTGAAGGAAAAAGCATACTGTACAATGGTACGGTCTATGCTGGAGTACGCCGCTGCATTGTGGACCCGTACGTGGAAGTTGAAGTGCAGGAGATGGAAAAGGTGCAGAGAAGGTCAGCAAGATGAGTGAAGGGTTGGTGGAGAAGACAGAGGCAGGATGGAGAGGAGGAAGGTAACTACAGGCCATCTGTGATGATGAAGGAAATGGGATTGGAGTACATTGAAGGACAGAAGGAGAGTTGAAAGACAGGTCAGGATGTAAAGAATTATGAATGAAGAGTGAGGATGGGGAGGGTTACATTGTCACCTAACTGGGGGTTGGGGGTATAGAGGGCGAGGAAGCGACACAGCCAGAAGATTGAGAGGGTGTGGAGGAGAAAGAGCACGGTAGGCAGTCTATGCTTGTGAGGTCAGCGAGGGAGTGGATTTTTTTTTTTTTTTCAGGGTGACTTGACTTCGTGACAGTAAAGGGGATTGGTAGGTTCAGGGATGTTTTGTAGAGGGTTTTCTAGAGGTGGGAACGTGTGTTCTCGCCACCATGCGGCAGCACAGTTGTGAGCATTAATTTATTTATTTTGTCTCTGCTACACATTTTTAATTGTGCTACCCTACAATTTTCTGTACTTCTGCTCCATTATTATTTTTAATGTCACTGCCTCACATTTTAATAGTCCTACCCCTACAATTTACTGCTCCTCTACCCTACAATTTACTGTACCTCTACCACATTATTTTTTATGTCACTGCCGCACATTTATAGAACTACTGCCCTACAATTTTCACTGCCTCTGCCTTATAACTGCCATTGCGCCTGCATTGCCATTTTCTGTACCCCTGTCCAAAATTTTGATTCCCTACCCCACAATTTCTCCAACCTTGATTGCCTTGCCTGTTATATTTTCTTAAAATTAAGTCGTAACTACAAAATACCCTTTGGGGAAAAGGTTAAGCAACATATTGAACTAGGCTTACCGTAAAAACGGTAAAGTTGCTAATTTTCTTATCCTATATCTTATGCTGCATTTTTTACCTTTAATTACTGTCTTTCTGCACTTATGTAATGCTGACGTTTTCGTAGGTAGCCAACTTAGTATTCTGCACACCTTGTAAGGTAACTTAAAACTTGACTAGTAATGACAAATTATGTCAATCATCACAAGTCAATATAAGAAATTGAACTTCTACGATTTTGGACCAGTTTCCATATTATTAGTGTTTTAAGATTTCTTCACAAATTGCCTGGGAAAGGCACACACCTAATGCGCTAAAAAAAACTTTTGGACGAATTCGTAACACAGCATACAAATGACAAAACATAATGGTGGATTTATTTAAAGAATGACCACGAATAATATAAATGTAGTTTCGATTATTTATCAGAGGCTCAAATTATTCTTTTTGTACTGCACTTCATTTAACTGCAAGTAAATTATACTATTCAAACGAGAACAACATGCATGTTTACCTTTAGGTTAAGTAACCTCGCCACTATTTAAACATACATAACTTCGAGTACGCTGCAAAATTATCAGTTAGTCTTTGTACGTAACTTATTGATATAAATTAATTCTGAAAACGATACAGTTCGCTCCCTTTCTCTAATACTCGATTTTTACGAACAAGTGCAAAAATTGTATCATTGTTTAGCATAGGCTCAGAGTGTTTGTTTGGAACCAGCATCATAGTGTGACGTCACACTAATGGTGTCCATTGTCGTGTTGTCTCTCTAATGAGGTAGGTGGCTATGTAAACTCGCAGAGTAGTAGTGCGTGAGCGCGAGTCCCTACAACCGTGAGAGCCGCTCACAACAATCCCAGTTAAATATTCAACCAGGCCACGGGTTTTTAAGCCGTATAGCCTTTACACTGAGATCAGGTGGAACTTAACAGACTGCGTATCGGCGAAATACTTGACAACCTATGTGTATGTGTGAGTTAGTGTGTGTCTGTGTGAATGGAAGTGTGTGTGTGTGCGTACGTGTGTGTTAGTACTGTATGTACTAACCGGATGTATGCGGAACTGAGAAACGCGCCCTGAATGTCGCTACAGACTTTCCGCCAGTAAAATTAAACGGTCCCGTTGTAAAATTGGGTCGGGCCGAAATCTTGCACTCTAGTTCAGCGCTGGGCTTGTTTTAGCGTTGTGGTGGTATTTGACGCGCGCATCAAGTTCGCTCTTATAGCTCCGTCACTTCAGAGCCTCTAAACGCGCAGGTAGGCATCGTGAGTTGAGAGAAGAGCTGCAGTGATGTTAGTGTAGAATGTGGTAGAAGTATTGGACAAGATGAAAATGAAACACATGTGTCCACTCTGATCTGCGTATTGGCAGTTATGCAGCAGGTGTATCACGGATAAATAGAACAACCATCCTCACTCCCCTTGTCAATGTCTGTACAAGTCCTTCGTCACGTGTCGCATGTCCTTGTCGCACAAGGTTAGTCTAGTCCTCGTGGTCATCGCCTTCAGTGAATATCGGGAGGACTTGTAAACGCCCCAACATGAGTTTTCTTGCTGCCCTTCCAGTGATAAAACAGCAAGTGTTTCTCGGCTACTATCTAACTGTTAGGCAAGCCAAGTTGGAGGTTAACGTCCTTTGAAAACAGTGTTTTTCTTGACCCAGTTTGACTTTCCGCTCTGTGAAGGAAGCCTGTGTCATGTATTTACAACACAAAACAATGCATTGTAAATTACACCCTCGAGGGCATTATCCGAAACTTCAACCTACATCCCTGAAGAATACTAATCATTATACGTGAATCCAGTTTTATATCGTGCTATCCTGGCAGAGTTCTAATGCCCGTTGCCCATTTTAATTTTTTTATTAACCCGTTCTGCCCCTTTGCTTGTTTTGCAACCTCCTTTTCGTATTTTTTGCAACGTTTTGCCTGTGCACGTACAAACAACTCACTATATATATATATATATATATATATATATATATATATATATATATATATATATATATATATATATATATATAACGCATAATAACAAGCACACTACGAGAATCCTGGGCTACTAAACTGGATACGAAAATATTAGTCGCTAAATTTTGTACGATGACATTCTATTTACACAAAGTGGCAACATAGCACTGTAGTTAGTCTCTTCTTGCGTTCCACATATATCTTACTTCTGACCTGCATATTATGGGATGAGATTAAAATCCCGAGCAGTCCAAACATGATTCTATGTTTACATGACGTCACATACATAAAATAATACCTGGACGTGGAGCGCAAGACGGTACTTTCTCCATACAGTGTTGCCGCATTGTGCACGTAGAATGTCGTCGTACATTTTGCCACTTACATTTTCGTCTCCAATTTAGCCCAGGATTCACTTGGTATGCTTATTATGCATTTGTTTCTGGACTCCCTACACACACACTATATATATATATATATATATATATATATATATATATATATATATACACGCACATAACATTCAATAAGTGTTACAAATTTATAGGGGTGTTAAGGTAAAATGGAACACATTGTAGTGTACTTTCTTAGGATACCTGTGTTATTCCAACTCCCACCGTCAAATATTTATGAATAAAGGGCTCCGGCTAGCTGGACGGTGTAAGGAGTAGTATCCGCAACAGAATTAAATATAAATATAGTACTAGTGTTGTAGTATAAGTTGGTGAATCGTATATTAAGACACAACACTATCGAAGTCCTACAGCGTAACTTAAGGTTCAAACTACTTTGAAAAAACGCATGTAAAAGCAGAACATAGTGTTTAATATTTCGATGGACATATAATTAAATTCGGTGTGAGACGCTAAAATAATTTGAAATCAAAAACTGTAATTAGGTTAAGAACTATACCACAAACATCGGTAAGCCACCAGTCCAAATACCATTGGCCTACAAACTAATTCAATCACAACAGTTCTCCATTCTACCACCAATCTTGACTGACATTTTAGTGTCCAAGTTGCTACGGTGAAGTTTCAGTAAAGTTAATTAGATTGTAGCTACGGCTAAAATATAAGAGTATACCAGATGTATTGGCCTCTTCTCCATAATAGAACAAGCTCAGAAGTGAAGTTGGTTCCTGTCGTCTTCTTCCAGGTATGCATAACCATACATACACTATTATTCCGTCTCCTTCCTCGAACAGGCGTGAATTTCTTGCCACTTCCTTTTTACCGCTGCTGACATATATTACAACACTCCATTTTCTTCATCCAAAGTCAAACAACACAAACAATACACTACTACTGAAAAATAACATTAACATTCTCTCTGGAACGGCTCACACCATATTACCAATGCTACACACAAAATATTTTTACATGCACATTGAATTTACATAGAGCTAATTTACTTATTCAGTTTGTTAATTACTTAGTTTAGTTTATACTAAAAATGATTTTCTGTAGGTTCACTAACGTCCAAACGTTATGCTACAACATTTTATTAAGGTATTCGCAGGACCGCAGCAAGGGGAGGGTGGAATAAAGCAGAATGCCCCGAGCCCAGCCTGAGTGAGGCGTCGACCCCTTGCACTAAACTCTGACAAAAAAAAGCATTCTTTCATTTTCCAGCTTTAAAATTCGTCTGTATTAACAGTCTTACTATGTTTATATCGCTGTAAGGATCCGTAACATACTTTACAATGTTGTTCATGCAAAATGTGCAATAGTTACGATTACAATAAATAAAGAATCTTCTGCAAATAATTTTTCTTAAAATTCTTATTCAGACATTAGGGACCCCAAACAAGTCCCAGTCCCCCAGAAACCGTACTGTGCACCTGCCTACCTAACCCTAGCAGTTACTTCTCGTAACCGCCTTCAGACGGGCAGGTATTGTGTATAAGAATAACAGCAGTGGGTAACCGACCATATTGTTTGCTGTACGGTGGCCCAGATAACCGGCGATATACTACACGCTGTGTCACGAAGTAACGCTTCGACACTACAGAGAACAGTTATGTCAGGAAGTAGTAGTAACTACCGTTTTTTGGAGATAAAACGAGTGAGGAATACGACACTAAAACAGTGCTTTCCGTATGGCGAAGTACAAGTGGGTTACACGCCACCCCCACACAATGATATGCACATACTATACAGGAAGTATATAAACAGAAATTAGGAAGGTAGGTTACTATGTCCACGAATGTTGATAACAAACGCATATCCGGGAAAACAGCAGTTACGCGCTAAGACTCCCGAACTTATATGCGTTGCCACACAGCCTGTAGACTGCATGACGATACATTCCAGTATGCAGCATTATTTTACATTTATTGACTATTTTACCACGGCGGAAATCGAAAGAAGAAAAATGAAACAAGTGAAATCTGAGAAATGTAATGATCAGAAAGTGATACTGTCTGAGTGCCAGTCTTCAAGATTTTAAGAAAAATAACTCATTCGGAACTCACAACAGTACAGAAACATTGTCTCACACTATTTCACCAATAATGTATTTAGAGAAACATTTACGATCTAATCACAACCACTTGCTGTAGTTGTGCCAAGTTGAAGATATTATTGGTTGTTAATGATATCTCAAGTCCTGTAACTTTCTTATTAGTAGAATATTAAACTTGTAATTTTAACTGAATGTTATTCTCCTATGAAGCATTGTATGTCGCTAATTTCGTAATTTTCGAAGCTCCCCCACCAGAGGTATAGCACCTCAAAATTTGATAAACTCAACCTAAATGAAACGTTTGATAGATTATAAAAATTTTTGGGAGAAACTGACAAATTCAAAACGTTGTGAGAATTATCTTTGAGTAGATGGGAATTCAAAGGAAAATTGTCAGTACTAAAATTGTTCCCCTTCCTTATATATATGTGTGTGTGTTTTTGTTCAAAGATTGCTATTTTCAACATTACCATTACTTTCAAAGCAAACTTTTAGGAATAAGGAGATGGAGTATGGTAAATGTTCATAAATCAATTTAAAGCTTATTTCATTAGTAACACAAGGGTTGTTTATTCAAGGCTCTAGCTCAAATAGGTATTATTCTGTAACTTGTTAAGTAAATGTCAATTTTGCCATAAATTGGTGTGCACTAAATTGCTAAAACGGCTGTTCTAAAATAAATATGGCAAAATAATTTTTATAAAAAAAATTATTTTGAAGTGCCGATACGTGTAGGAATATATGTGACAAGTTTCGTAATTTTAAAAAATGGCCATGCAACCAAATAATTTTTAAGTGTGATTTCACATGAAATGACCCTAATGCTTTCGAGTTAACAGTGCATTTACAACATACTAAAGTTGGTGCTATATGTAAAATAGTAGCCTTTACAAATCAGCATACATGATTCTGATAACCATACATTCGTTAAGATTATCATAAAATGATATTTGATTCATATTTAGAATAATTCACAGTACATTGTATGCAACAATGATAATAAAGGAGGTTGGATAACATGCAGCAAGGTAAATGGTATAATGTACTTCTCATAACGAATGCCGGAACTAGGGGTAGAGGGGTATGTCAAAGAAGCGGCAGGCTGACCCCTCCTTGTTTGAGAGTGTTAGGAGAGAAAAATAATATCAGCCTTGAAGAACCTTATTAGTTAATAATAAAAGTGTAATCAATTTTTGGCTAGTGTGTTGTGTTGTAGTGAAAACTGATAATGTTTATATGCATGTCAATGCCTGCAAATTAACTTGAAATGACGAGTTTAATTTAATTACATCATTTTTAAATGTAAACTTTTTACAAGGCAAAATTTTCATTTCTATATTACTAAAAATAAATTAATATTACAATAGTATTAACTACGTTTTTACACAATATTTTACTTGCCTTAGTGTAAAATTCTGGAAAAAAGTAATTGACGATAAATTTCAAAATTTTTAGTGGCGATATCCTTCAAAATAGTTCACATTTGAGTTTAGGTTACTCAGAAAGTAGATAGGTTTAGTTCCTTCTGGCCCAGGCTGCAGGCTGAGGAGCTGAGGAGCCGCGGCCACCATCTTGTTTCCGGCCGCCATCTTGTTTCCGGCAGCCACCTTGTTTCCGGCCGACATCTTGTTTCCGGCGGCCATCTTGTTTCCGGCCGCCATCTTGTATTACATCATTTCCAAAATTTCCCAAAATTTAAAAAATTTCCAAAAATTAAAAAAAAATTCTAAAAATATTTTCAAACCAT
>PNEQ01047670.1:0-46983 GCA_003012365.1 Medauroidea extradentata
AAAACTCCCGAACAGCTGTCGGAGATTCCCGAATACGTATGTTTTATGCCGTTGTGGCTGTACGGACCAAGGGCAGCGGAGGCCATCACTGATGTTTTGTTTTTTGTATGATGTTATCGTGTTGCGATCGTCGACGTGAAATACAAGTAATTTTTTTTAAATCTGTAATAAAGGCCAAATCTTTTGTAGCAAATAAAATAGAAATATAACATAACAGAACATTTTAGTGTTTTTACGCAACAGCAAAAAGTAGGTTAATTTGCAATTGAAATGTGTGAGAGTTTGTACATTATATCTTATGTAATTCGTTGATGCAACAGTCCTTTATTAAAATTAACCTATAACCATTAACTCAAAATACACCATATATTTTTTTTATTCGTGGAGGGAATAATTATTTTTAAGAACACATTACTGACTTCAGATTGCATTTTTGTGTGTCAAAACAACCCACCCGCACATGCACTTTCAGAAAGGGCGTCGAAATATTTGACAATGAAAAAATATTCCATGTGTTAAGAATTACATGAATACAATAATAAAATAAATAAAATTTTAATACATATCAACTTGCATATTGACCTCCTAGACGATCGTCAATCCATTCAAAATATCTGTGGGCACGAAAACTTAATCTGAAGTCAGCATCGTTATGTTCTTCAAAATAATATGGATTCTACATCCTTTGAGCCATTGTAATACACTTTTTGAATTGCGAATTGTCAGACCTCTCACCAATTGTTGTTTACAAACAACGTATGTTATGAGTTAATCTCGATAATGTGACTAAAATCGGCCGAAATTGGAGGGTTAACTATTTAATCTCGATAACCCAAGAAAATCGAGATTAAGTGTGTGGTGAAACATAAGTGACTGAAAATCGAGATATTTTACTACTTAATCTAGATAATATTCCTTAATCTTGCTTGGTGAAACCGGCCCTAAGTAGATAAATTGGTCTTCACTATTTGTATGGCAGCGTAACAAGCAAATTTTTACTTTGACGCACTGTTAAGAGAAAACTATGAAAGCTAAAATTGTTTTGCAAGAGGAAACTGTAGTCACAAGTATCGTCTACAAAACGAACAGTATTTCATAAAAAATATAAAATTATGATTTTATCGCACTTGAACACCCTTAAGGACATAATGATATGCAGTTATTTTTATATTGGGACATGAAACTCATCATATATGCAGGATTTTTACAGGGTGCTTTAAAAATTCAGGACTAAGAGCAGTCATACTATGCACAAATTTATATACGCGCTTTACAAAATAATGCAACGTTCAGTCGCAAACAAATTATTTTCTTGATATTGGCTTACTTTCATAACAAAATGAGTGATACTTTGGGTGCAAAAATTTGGAATACTATTATTAAGTTTATTGCTACTAACAAAATTAGTTATAAATTCTGATATATTAGTGCCAAATAATGCAGGGATTCTTCAACATGAAAATTAAGTTTCTTAAAAAAAGTCTTCTAAACCCCTGTAAAACTACTGGTATTTTGCTTAAGTGTTAGGTACGTACACCCGTCCATGGAACAGAATAGCTGGGGAAATTAAAGAGGTGCCCCTGTCGTTCTGTTACTGGAGACTATTCAACAAAATACACTGTAGGGCATTCCATTAGTTTCGCTTGTATACGAGCAGCAGATTGTGAGAAATAACTGTGCGAAAATACAGTTATTTTGTTATTTTGAATGAATCAGAAATATATCCAGTGCACACGATGCTTTGTCAGTATCAAATAGACAACTATCCTCTCAGATGTGTTTTATTTTCGCAAATCTGTACATTAACAACATGTTTAAACGTTTTGGTAGTAAACGCGGTTTTATAACGTGCTGCAGTGCATTCTGTGTGCTAAGTAGGCGAACACCTTAATGTCAACAGAGCACGTAGACTATATTTTATATTTACCAATTTCTCAGCAATTATATGTTTTTTTTAAATGTCGTATTATCATATTTTGCCTATCGCGCTCTCTTAGTCTACAATATATTTTCACTTTTATATGTTGCAATTTAAAGTTTCTAACATATGCAATATAATTAAAATTACCTTTCAGCAAATCACAGAGAGTAAAAATTAATCTTTGTACAGAAATAAAATGAGATGAAGTTAAGATTATGAAACAAAACACAAAACTGCCGTAAAAAAAACCTTCTGAAACCTAGTAGTTATGAAATGTTAGCAAATACAGAGTGATTCAAATTTTGTGTTAAAACGTTCTACGGCTGGCAGTACACGTTAAATAGAGTACCTTTTTGCGTTTGCCAGAGTGACGCGTTTGTCTAGAATGTTTTGACGATATTGGTGTCAAAAATTTTGTACCAGAAATAAGTCATTCGAGAAAAACGTTTCATAAGAAAATTGGTGAAAATTTGTATGTGTGTCTGCTGTGTGACTGTAGGGTTTGAGCAACCTCCAATGTTCGCTTTTATTTATGTATCAAAAAGTGTTAACATGTTAAAGTGTTAATATCAGTCTTAGAACGCTGTAACACGCACTCTAAATCTGAATTAGTGAATATTCACTGATTCACGCTGATAGATGGAGCAGTTTCAACAATTTGAATCAGTGAAAGTAGTCACTGCTTAATTTGTGAATATTCACTGATTTTCTTCAAGAGCACCAACATCTCACGGGGAATCAGTGAATATTCACCGGTTTTTCCAGTTGTTTTCAAAGAACAGTTTTAACTTATTGAATCAGTGAAAAATTACTGGACAATATGTGGACATTCACTATTTAACTTGTGGAATGTTGGTACTCTTTATCGGAATCAGTGAAAAGTCACAGATTTCACAGTGGTTTCTCACTGCTTCAGTTTGTTGAAACTGCTCCATCCATCGGCGTGAATCAGTGAATATTCACTAATTCAGATTAAGAGCGCGGATTTTTGAAGCATTCTGTATAAGACGTACTACACCACTCCCGTTAAGGAGACCGCCTGCCTAGGCCGCGGAAGGGTGTGCTGAGCTTCTGTTAATACAATTTTATCGAAAACTACTCTATGTGTTTGAATAACGTTTGCTTAGGAATAGCTTTCGAAGGACGCTACACAAGTGTACATCCACTTCATGTCATCCAGTTATATCAGGACAACTTTCTCGAGAAACAGAAAATAGCTGACATGGGTGTTTTTTCAGTCGTTTTTTAGGTTTGGCCATTGTGGTTTAGTGTGTTTTAAACTCTGTAGGTTCGAGTAGCACAACTTTACATTTAATTAAGCCATAAAATGATGGTGTAATAATCGAATGTTCATAGACGTTAACTGTAGGCGAGAAGACGGAAATCCTTCAGTGACTTGCGTCTAGAGGCTAGAGGTCAATAACCACAAAGTATAACTGCAGGTGTGTACATAAGGCACTGAAACATAGTGGCGCAAAAATGTTTTCGCGTAAATCAGTGGCCTCCATCTTAGAGAGAGAAATATGTATATATAGATATTGGTCAGCGCCCAATATCTAGGTCTTTAGCGCTGGTGAGGGGTGACATGAGGTGAGTGTGGAGCAACGCCGGAATGAAGGGGCGGGAAAAACAGGATATCACCGAGAAAACCCACAGATCAGCGACGTCGTCCGGCACGATTCCCACATGCGGAAGTCCGGGGACCGACCCCACCGGGAATCAATCCCGGAGCGCCTTGGTAGAAGACGAATGGTCATGGCAGCCCCCTCTATCTTAGAGAAGTGTAAAACTAACTCAAGTGGCGCGAAGGTAAATTGAACTGAGAAGGCGTGGAGTAGACGGAGTAGTGGGCTTAGCACGGGAGAGCAGTTAGGTAGTGTACGTTATATAGTGTAGGTACAGGTCTCTGGGATGGTGGGGGGAGGAGAGAGGGACAACAATAGCACTCCCTAGATCAATACGACAGCTTACTGTGCTGTGTGTGTAAGCGTGGGAGCCGCTCCTCTGAGCGAGTAAACAAGTCCCTCCGGAGCACTGCATCCCACTCTCTGCTTGTCACGTCACGCTTCAATCAAACTTCAGAATTAGTCCATGCATACTCTAGCAAAAACTGACTCAACTACGTGCTTCTGAAGCTTGTTTGCGGTTAACGTAGAGTCTCGACCCTCGGTTTGGATTTTCCATTTGCGAATCATGAAATTATTTCAATTAAAATTACTTAAATGTTCTCATTATTACGTTTCATCGTTTTACAGTTACCTTAGTATCTGTTCACCAAATTTTATATGTATATAGTTATTAACTGATGATTCTAAACCGACGAACATTAAGGTTTAAAATTATATCTGCTCTAATCCCGTCATACTTGTATTTCAACTGTCATGGAGTTACAAATTTGTAGCAATAACTAATATGTATTGTTCAAAAACTATAAAATGTAAATTTTCACAGACTAAAGAAGTATTGTAAGTAATGTCCACAAGTTTAAAAGTATTTGGTACAAACATAACATATATATATTTTTGTGCTGCCGGGTAAAACTTAACAAAAAAAATCAACATTTCATATGTTGTGGCTTGGCACGCCTGCTGTGAAATAAGTAATAAATGTTTTCCTTACGTAAATAAAAGGTTGGACATTTTCAAAATTACACTTTAAAATCACATTTTGATTTCGAGACAGATGTACAATATAATTGAACCAGTTACAAAATCTTTAGCAAGGACATTCAGAACTTGCCGAAAGGATGTTTGCAAAAATTAACATTGTCACTTGCTCATCGGCGTATGATAATTGCTATAAAGTAACTCTGAAATTATTACAAAATTTTTCTATTTTTCACATTACTACTTGTAAAGCGAGTACATCGCGTTATCTTCATACAAAAAATCAGGGTTTGAGTTCTTCGGGAATTAAACATGAGCCACCGTTCTCACACGTAATGGAAATTGGGTAACATAAACCATAGACAAAATTTTTCCTGGGTAAAGGAAGGTCAGTGAAATTTTAAAACAAAGATAATTCCTAGTTTCCAGTTCGGAATAGTGGCAGGTTTCGCCACTAATAAGATATGGATAAGGAAAAGAATATTCCGCGACTTCAATGACAAACACTTTTCTGTTTATGTTCTTGTCATTTGCCTCTTATCTGCTACTCACTGGTACAACAACAGACAATGAACGAACAGACAATATGCATAGAGACAATGGATTTTAGCGTGGTGGTCGTTGAACTCGCAAAAAATTCCTTACTCTAGATATGGATCTGTTTTCAGCCAGACGCCATCTAACCACTAACACCTGCAGAAACTTCACATAAATTAACTATTCAAAATAATATTTATAATTTTACACGTAGTACATTATATTGAAATGACAAAAATTACCAAATCTTCTAAAACAAAAGGGGCGGTTACCATACATAATCACTAAAAATGGCGGAAAATCACTAGAATGGGGCCTATTTAGTGTCACCGTTAGGCCCATTAACTTTCCGCAAAAATTATTTTGTCCTAGTTTGTTCCAGTGCTTACGAGCAAATCTGCAGTTCTGATTCATAGTCAGTGATTTCATGTTTTAACTGCCACGTGTCTTTGTGTTCTACCCGCATATCATAGGCGCGCGGTGTTGAAGTAGCCTCACTGTGATTGGGCACAGTCAAATGAGATACGTCACTTCACAAAGACACGCTGCCAATAATCATGAAGCAAAGCTGCAGATGTGCACGTGAGACGCTGAAACAGTGTGGGGCAAAATAATTTTCGCGAAAAGTTCATGGTCCTATCCATCGCATTTTCCAAACAGTGTTGTGCCGCACGTATTACATAATTATGCAAAAAATATATGTGATAGGGGAGTGTGTTTTAGGGAAGAGTACACAGTAAAAAAATTGTTGTACTTTTACAAATGTTTTTTTTTTTTTGGAAACCAGTTTCCAAAAAGTTTTTTTGTAACATTACACAAATTTTTTTGTGAAATTTACTAAAAACTTGTACTTTCAGAAATTTCTTTGTCTATTTACTAACATTTATGTAAATATACAAACAAATTTTGTATATGTACAGCTAATATCTGGTTCATTTTAAATCAATTATTTTGTACAGTTACGAAATATTTGGTAAAATGTGACAGGTCTCCTAGGTTTATCTTGCTTCAAATCGAAAAATTTGCTCATTAACATTTATTTTACTAGTTCCCAAAGGTATTTACAATATTTGTAACCACTTTAAAAGGTTTCTGAAATCTTACTTTTATTACCTGACTGATAATGTTCTGATATTAGTTTACAAGATCTTCCTTGTAAATGTAAATTTTTTTTTACTGCGTATCTTTCTACTAACTACTGCGGTTCTTCAACTTACACACCGATAACGTGTTTGACCCGCCTCTGAGGTATCTTGGTCGATCTCAAGCCTCAAGGGTTTTTCCCTTGACATATAGTGTTCCACCACTCCTACCAACCTTACCTAATACGTCTGATTGTTCACGTTACCAAGGTCTCTGCTAGGACAACTTAAATTAAGTTGTTACTCCCGAATCTAGGTGGCTCGGGATAAGTGGGCACCACTTTTGAAACCTTACTTACCTTTTTTTTTTTTTTTTTTTTTTTAGATAACTCACAGTTCCCTGCCACTTTTTGACGTAAACAAGGCAAACTAAGTAACAATTGGATGGAGTTATGCAGAAAGGAACCAATCCACAAAATAATTTATTTTGAGATAACCACTCCAAGTAGAAGAAGAATATACGAAGTACGTCCTAGAAAAAAAAAGAAGTATTAAATCATAATATTTGAATAAAAAGAAGAGGCAAGAAAAAGTGGTTTCTGCATGGTTTGTATGGACACAGTACACTTTCACCTTCAGTATCTCAACTCCAGTAAATTGTGGGTTGGTACTATTCTGCATAACTCTATCCAATTAAAGAGTATAGATCGTATCGTACACAACATTTAATGTCTAGGATCAACACTTTTTTTTCATTGTTATTACAGTTCGCAGGCTTTAGCGGCCGTTTCCTATAGGTTCTATACTTGTGGGTTGTCCCAATCAGGGTACATCCAGACCCAGCCTACAGTATACAAAGACAGGAGGACCTTACAGAGGCTCAGAATGATAACAGATACTGCTGCTACGACTTTAGCCTGAAAGTAAGGTAAGATGGTGGGCTTAACGTCACGTCTCGTCGACAGCGAGGTCATTAGAGACGGTGACAATCAACTTTGACATAACGACAGGAGCTAACAGAGGAGTCGGCCATGGCCTTTGTTAAGGAACCATCCCAGCCTGAAGCGATTTCGAGAAACCCTGGAAAACCGAAATCAGGATGGCCGGAGCCGGGGAACGAACTCGGGTCCTCCCGATGCGAATCAAACGAGTTAACGTTGTACAACCTCGCTCAGTAAAAAGGTTTTTAGCCTGAATATGGAAGCTGCAATGTCTACCGAAACTTCAGGAAGAAGTGCGACAACGATGGGGATACAATAACACATATACTGTAACTTTTTAAATTATTATTCTACACAAGATGGTCTTCAAAAGTGCTCCTTTTACCAAGAACCACATTAAATATATACTTCATTTTCATCGCTTAATCACGGCAACATAAACATTCAAAAAGAAATATTTACATTTCATATAGGGGTATATCCGAGCGAAAATCGCGCCGTAAGGATAGAAATGTTTACGCTCTGGGAAAAAAGAAGGAGAAAAACTCACAGTTTGGTTATCAAAATTCATCATGAGCTCTCACAAAGAAGAAAAAATATCTTCAGGTAAATTACAGTACTATACCGCAGCGCCTAATTACATGTAGACTATACTGAACAAACACGTTAAAAATATAATCCCATTAACAGCTACTTAAAGTGTAACAATGTTTGGATTTTAAAAAAGCAATTCACTGCTGTCTAGCATATTTAAATCCTGTAACAAAATATAATTTCCAGCTTAGGGAGCAGCAAGTTCCTATACGCCAACATTCCTTCTAGGGAGTAGCCGGTACTTACGTGCACCTTAAGACATTTTTACTTCCCTAACAAATATTGATTAATGTCTTTTGTTACTCCATATTGTTACGCTCTGAAGCCTTAAATACTTTTCGAATGAAAGTCCTCAGTGGCCAAGCATCTGAAGGACATTCAGGTGGTGAAAACTTTTTCTTTTGTTTCAGTATGTTTTATATTTTTATATTGTAGGTACTATTTAGTACTAGTATGATGAAAGAGCAAAAAAGCGCAACATATAATTTTCATTAACTACGGTATAATGAAAATTTAAAATTTTCACATTTTGTAGTACAAATTCAACCAATCGTGCCATATTTGTTTGCGTCACAATTTCACAATAAAGTAGTTCCATAGAAATTCATTAAGGGGTTCGCATGCAGTTATATTTTAAATTTTATGATAAAATTAACAGAAAAATTAGCTAAATATTAAACACTGATTGAAGGCGAACGAATTATCCGGTTCCAGAGAAATAGTTTCTTGAAGATGCTATGGCTTTAAGAAACAATTAAGCCAGTGTATGCTATTACAACTAATTTATAGAAGTTTTCACAGTTCGGTATTTATGGATACTAAGGGTTTATAATTGTGTTGAAAAAGTATATAAATTATTTTACAATTGATGGCTTCGTGATATTATCACATTTCCTTTTATGCGAAACCACAAAACCGTGTAAAACTTTAAATCCCCGAAAAAATATGGCACTTAACAGCCTTAATTAAGGGGCCACATCCATGTGATTATGCACATTATAGAGTCGCAATCACGCGATGTTGCACATTCACAATAATGTGTTTATGGCCATTAAGGAATCACAGTTCATGTGAACAATGCACATTATAAAGTCACGCACTTGTGGCAACATACTTAATGTATCACGTAAGCCACACATATTAAGGAAATATGTTCAACTGTTTGGGATATCGCACATTAGACATTTCGCATTCTGGCTCCGGTACATGAGGTTCCGAGAAACAAAGTAGTAGTTCCAAGTTGACTACTTCCAGGATGTAGATGCTGTGTCTCTTCGGAATATAATATATAATTCTAATCTTTATCGCTTTTATGGTACGAATCGAGAACAAAACCACTCTTCTTGCTGCGCCAGCAAGTACTGCCATAGAATCCTAAGTTTACAAGAAAGTATATTACCGTTGTACCTAATTGCTGTTAAAACAATAATATTATGCATATTATGCCAAAGTTATTAAGACTCGGTTTCAGTTGCCATATTGATTTTTTTATTTGTCGCTTTTTTGGAATTGTATAGAGGAAAAATGTTAAATATGGGATTATACCTCAAATTCTATTTACGTTTCGCAACAGTACAGACCTTGCGATTTAGCTGTTAACACATAATTACGCCGCAGTGTGTGTGTGATACATTTTTTTATATTCATAATTTGCCCGACAAATTGCAACCTAACTATACACTACTAGCTCTATTGTCATGCTTGTATGTAGCTGAAGGTAAATAGAATTTGCGGTGTAGTCGCCGATTTAACATTTTTCTTCTCAGAATTCCAAAAAAAGCGAAAAATAATAAAATTCAATATGGCGACAGAAACCGAACCTTAAAAATCCAGCAACTGTACCGAGTAACATAAATGAGCTCATTAAAATTCATGTCAAAAATCTTCCTGAGAATTAATTGAATTCATGGGCATGCATACGTGTTATGTAATTTTGTTGTCATGTAAGGCTAGCGCCAACATTGTTATGTTGTTGCTTGTACAAACACGTGGTCTTCAGCTACCAACCAGACGTTCTAGCTTGCTTGATTTACTCGGGGTAACAAGCAGAAGGATGAGTGAAGGGAAGACGGCGCTCGTCGATATGATCGATCTTCCAAGTCAGCGAGGCACGTCTTTACCTTCCTACCCGGGATAGCAGAACGTCATCCAAGACTGACTCGGAACACGCGAGTATGAACACGCCACGTAACCGCGTAGCCTCTTCGCTGCCTTATTAAAATTATTTTCAAAATTACGCTCAAACATTGCAACATTATTTGGAGTGGCACTTATCTACGTTTACAACTTTAAAAAAGATAATGTTTATTATACCGATTATATTTATTGCCAGCTTAGACACAAATGCTTTATTACTACAGCATGTTGCCACACAATGAACGAATGTTTATTTATACTTGACAAATAAAGCCTTGCAAACAATCTAAAATCATATTCATGAAGTACTGTTATGACAAATGGTAAAAATAAAAAGTAAGATGGCAATGCCCCTTAGACAATGTAGGGCAAAAAATGGTTGAAAATGGGATTGATGGTGTTAAATTTAACTGTATAATAGGGATGTACATTGTTGGAGTGCTGTTACGAAGTTTAATTTTTATCATTAAGACTATGCTTATGTGACAGTTAACCCAAGTATGACCATCTCTACTATGGACCCAAATAATTCATCTACTCCGGAATCAAGGGAAAAAATGTACCCTGAGGAAAAAATTGGTATTTGAAAATTTTTCATAAAGCAGTTAAAACTATTATTCTTTCGTGAGAAAAGAAAATTTATACTTCTGTCCCATTCCTATCCTGAAAAGTGTTGAGACTTCCTTTTTTTCACTTATACATTTCAAACGTCTACTTATCTATCATTATGAAACATTAAAATTACATTTTACACCATCCGTTTGAATTACACACCACCTGTGCTGGTGCGCACAAGATTCTTCAAACTATAAATAAATATCGGCATCAAGTTACCTCCCGTAATGGTAGACTCTTATGTCAGTTTACGGTGCGAGAAGTAAAAAACATACTCCAAAATAAGGCATGTATAACTGCCCGTTGTTTTTGTAACTTCTCGTTTAGTTTATTATATATGAGTGTACTTATTTTTGTGGACAATAAGCAAAGTTTGTGCGGATTTAAAAGAATTCATCTGATGCATATAGCCACTTTTATGCCATGTACTGTGTAATCTGCGGCACTCATTTTTGACAGTTGTCGAAAAAGTTAGCCAAATTCCTTACTAGACGATTGTGAAATGCGCAATATAAAATTGATGTCTTTAAACGTTGGCTTTGTTAATTTCTATAATAAAACATTCTGTTCCTAATGTTAATTACATTAAAACACTAGCATGGGCTTCCTCTATGATTTTCCCTAATGTCTGCATTCATTTCTAGGACATCCTGTATAAACCGCCCAAACAACCTAACCTGAATATAACAAGAGCGGTTATCATCATTGTTCGTACTCGAATGTGCACACTAAAAACGTTTTCTTTACAGCAGAGAAACATTTTTCTTTGAGGATATTTAGCCTAAGGTAAAGGATTCTTGCCTTAAAATAAATAAAAAATTTGAAAACCTACGTTTGCTGTCACTACAGTTTTTCTTTGAAAAGTTTACTGTGAAAGTAATATCAGTTTCTGTACGGCAAATATAATAATACATTTCCGGCACAAAGCTTGTGTTGAAAATACAGCTTACTTCAGCATAAATATTTATAATAAATAAATAATCTTAATAGTAACACGTGATTATAATTACTGTCAATTTTAAACAAAAATTATTTCTTTGCGGCTAAACCTTGCAGTGGCTTATATTCAAGTAACATTTTTATTTGCAGCATCAAACATATTTTGGGAGCAAAGAAAGTGGTTTTAAAGTGTGAACGGACAATAATGGGAACTCAAAACTGTTTCTGCCAAAAAGTAATACCAACTATTGAATGAGGGGCTAACCTGACGGCAGGACAGCATGTACCGAGGGGCGGACCTCTAAACTGGGAGCCTGTAGACGTTCGGCGAGGCTGTCCAAGTGGAGCAGATGTGGAATGCAACAGAAAGGGAAACAAGTAGTGACTCGAGAAAGTCCGCCAGTCAATGGAAACGTCTGCTACGTTTCCCACTAAAGAAAGACGCGTCTGTAACCTAATCCGGTTCGCCACGTTGTGAGGTGAATGGTCTGACCACTACACCGTCGCTGCATTACCAGAAAAAAACTATCCAACTAATGTATCAAGATGTGAGCTGTTAACTCTGCATGCTATTTCACACAAGAAGGTCGGAATTAGTTAATTCTTTGATGCAAATACACATATGACTGCACATTCTGGAAGTCATATCTATAGGCTGTTCTCGTTAAAGTGAGCACTTTCGAAAATAGTCTTGTCTAGTACAACAGTCAAACACTGTGTTTTATTTTGGCCTTACACGATAATTTTTCAGTCAGTGAGTGAGAGATTTTGGTCAGCGCTTAACATCGAGGTCTTTAGCGGTGGTGATGAGGGATGACATAATGTGAGTATGGAGCAGCGCCGGAATGAAATGGCGGGGGAAACGGGAGATCCCCGAGAAAACCCGCCAACCAACGGCATCGTCCGGCACGATTTCTACATGCGAAAATCCGGAGACCGACCAATAATTTTTTAGGACAGTAAAATCTATATACTTGGATTATTAATTGCGGTGCTACGTTTATATTAAAATTAAATTGGGAAATATAAATTAAACGAAAGGTAAAAGGAACTAGGGCTTCAAAAATTATCCCCTTATCGCGAACCACCTATGCCAGCCCTTTATACCACGAGAACAGTAAAAATTGAGCGGATGCTGCATGATATTCGTTCGGATGATAAGTATGGACCCCTGCTTTTGGTGAAAATATTTCTGCATCGGTTTCTTTCAGTGCCTCGGGCGCACATCTCAGACTCTGCTCCATGGTCAGTGATTGGCTGAAGTTATCTCTCACGTGTCTTGATGTTGTACTGCAAATCACAGACGTGTGTTATTCTCAGTAATCTTATGCTGCTGGTACACAGTAAAAAAATTATACTTTTACAAAAAGGTTTTTTGGAAACTATTTTCCAAAAAAGTTTTTTTTGTAACATTATAAAAATGTTTTGTGAAATTTACAAAAAACATTTTTGTAACATTACAAAAATGTTTTGTGAAATTTACAAAAAACTTGTAGTTTTACAAATTTCTTTGTATATTCACACACATTTCTGTAAATCTACAAACTAATTTTGTATATTTACAGTTAATATCTGGTTCACTTTAAAGCAATTGTTTGTAGTGTTACACAAATTTTTTTTGGAAACTAGTTTCCAAAAACTTTTTTTGTAAAAGTACGAAATGTTTTGTAAAATGTGACAGGTCTCCTAGGTTTAGTTTGTTTCAAATAGAAAATTTTGCTAATTAACATTTATATTACTAGTTCCCTTAGGTGTTCACAACATTTGTAACCACTTTAAAAGGTTTCTGATATCTCACTTTTATTACTTGACTGATAATGTTCTGATATCAGTTTACAAGATTTTCCTTGTAAGTGTACAAATTTTTTTTACTGTGTAGGGTCAAACGGGAACTATCTTTACACAAAGACACTCTGCCAATAACAAAGAAGCGGAACTGCAGAGATGGAACTAAGACATTGAAACAAGTTCGTGCAGAAATCAGAGGTCCCTAGTAATAAATAGAAGATGTGCTCCTGAAAATTTGCAAGAGACATGCAATGCATGAAAACAACTCATTAGTCATTGCTCCTCTGTACTTTTATATTGAGACTCCGCTTACTCTTTATTTTTTGCATTTTTCTCTAAACTTTACCTTAGATAATTTAATTTTTTTGCACTATCCTATGGACCGGTTTCACCAACCTCTATAGAGAGGATTAACATACGATTTAACGTGTAAAATCTTGTGTTTATGTTCTTTAACAAAAGTTAAATGGGTAACAGAGGTTGGTGAAACTGGGCCTATGTGTATTAAGAGGTCGTGGTACATAATATCACGCTAAAAGCATTAACCTATAATTGTAGGTTTTTGAAGCCAATTTGCAATAATTAAACAATAGCAATCCTAGACAATAGTTTTAGCAAATGATTTAAACAAAATTGTTTCCAGTGTTACGAGCTTCTGAGACACAATATCTGACACCGGAACCTCATGCATTTAACTGCGGCGCAAGAGATCACGCGTAATGAATTAGTAATTCTGGATAAATATTTACTCATAAAGTTGGCAAATAACATTATCTAGGAGTATTTTATCCGTATTGGCTTCGAAAAAAGCGTGGAAATTCATAGATGTTTTCAGCGTTTATTTACCTACCGGTTCATCTCAATTTTCAACGTCTTTTTATATTTTTATATTTGTACCAAATATTTTTTCTTATTTTAGACATAAATTATGATTAAATCTTCCTCTCAGAAAATTGTTGTATCTCTCATAGTTTTCGCGTAATAAGTCGTAAACGTCAAAATTTTCATTTTACGGTTTAATGTACGCCACTAAAACCAACTATAATACCAAACCGAAACAATCCACACTATATAACAATGTTGTAGGCTATGAAATGACACATATAAAAACAAAAAATAAAATATTTTTGTATTTAATAACAAATACTGAATTTTAAAATGAAAATTTCAAAATTTCAAAAATTGTTTAAAAATACAAAAATGTATTTATATATTATGTAGTTCAAATCATAGCCTATAACATTGTTATACATTGTGAATTTTTTCGGTTTGGTATGTTTGGTATGTCGGTAGGTTTTAGTGGCGTAAATAAAACCGTAAAGTCGAAATTTTGACGTTTACGACTCATTATGCAAAAACTATGAGAGATACAACATTTTTCTAAAAGGAAGATTTAGTCAAAATGTGTATATAAAATAAGAAAAAAATATCTGGTACAAATAAAAAAAAAAACGTTGAAAACTGAGGTGAACCACGCCCTTAAGGCCATGTTCTCTAGTTTCTAATATTGTATCGATATTTATTTTTTACGCTTAAACGAGAACAAAAATCTGTCAGTTTTGTTTAAAATCGTCGTCTCCATGCTGGTTGATTTTTTTCAAGGCGGCAATTGCTATGGTTTTAGCTAAGTTTGTAATTAATCTAAAATATGGTTAATTTACTTTTTGTCGAAACCGTATAATTACTTGCTTTAAACAAAATTAGATATCACGGCAGAACCCGTTTTAAACAAAATAGCGAGACAGATTTTCGATATTTGCTCTCGTTTAAGCTTAAAAATAATTATCGCAAAAACAATAGAAACTAAAGAGAATGGCCTTAAAGACGCTGTCTGTCCAGGTCACTACACAGGCTGTAGAACTTCAGTTGTATGTGGGTAATTTAACCACCGTACCATTTATATTTAAATGTATTCTACGCACTGAAGTATGTTTTCGTGTCGGACAGGTAGATTCCGTATTTTAATTATTTTTCATATTATTTTTCATGAAGGTGAAAACAGCCAAAATAGGCTTTTTCATCGTCATTTTTAAACAGGATACGTCTTCTACAGGATACTTAAAGAACCTCAGAAACACGCAACATACCTTAAGAACGTTCTGGTTGTTAAAAACTGCTTTTTATGTCGTGCGTATATTGCATGTCTTAGTGATATTTTATAAAGCACTGTTCTGAGAAAAGCGTAAATAATTAATTAAGGAAACTATGATAATTTAATGTGTTATATTTAACAACACAAATTTTAAATTGCGGCCAGTTACCACGTGACTCGCTACTTACAATGGATGTTAAAGGCACAAGCAAGTACCACGATTAAGAAATTGCATGAAAGTTAAAATTTATGATGAAATCCAAAGTAAAAGTACCCAAACATTAAACACTGATTTATTGTAAACAAAATGAAAGATTTCAAATACACTTTTTGCATGCATGCAGTTGTTAAGAGTTCCAGATGCACTTGAGTCAGTGCATACCATTGTGACTAACCTATTTAGTGAAATTTATATTGCAGATTATTTAAAGTTAAAAATCTCATAATCATTTTCAAAATACATACAAACAATTTTTTTTCTGTTAGTTTCAGGATTTTATCATCACGTTTCCTTTTGTGTGAAGTCAAAAAACAAACAAAAAAAAATCTGGGAAAAATGTTTGTACTTGGTCAGCCTTTTTTCAGTATTACGCTGTCATAAAACGATACGGTCGTCGCTTATAAAGTCGCAATGCAAATCCGTCACGTGTTCCTATGCCTTCGGGCAGGATCACATTGTGTATGAGAGAAGCCGGGGTGAAGGTTGGGCCGACTGCTGGTCTAACGAGACATACCTGTCGCCCGTCCGGCCCGAGGAATGGGTGAGGTGAGGGGCAGATGAACGTGGAGAAGCGAAGGAACGAGAGAGGCGAGGGAAACAGGAGTTCCCCGAGAAAATCCGCTAGCGAATAGCAGCGTCCGGCCCGGGAACTCGCCTGGGATCGAGCCCGGATCACCTTGGCGGGAGGCAAGAGGTCTAAATCCTTGACGTAACCAAGCAATTTATTTGTATATGGTGAAACAAATATTTTTGTTGCTGAAAAAAAAATACTTTTTTTTATTTTGTTGCCCACGTGTAATATTTGGTCCTTACAACTACATATTTGTTCGGCTGGGCATTTATGTTTTGTGCTGAGCCATTAAAAAAATTCGTTACAGCACCGAGAATCAAAACCGCAACCACTCGCACTGAGGGTCGCTTATTAACGTCCACAGTCAATACTGAGAGTTAGTTATTAATACATCCGAATATATGTACGGCTCGTAAAATGCATGATATTTAGACAGATCTATATCACGAACGTTTGCGTTTTCTGTAGAAAAGGGTTTCGTCGGGATTATTTGTACCAGATTGTAGCATCAGTGAATATCCTTACAATGCAACAGAAATGGCAAAATTACATTGGAAGTTCGATTGCAAACTACAGCGTGCAGAAACATTTAATGGTGGTTGGATTAAGTAATTGTACATTTGTGTACATCCAAACAAATTATTACATTTGCGGCAACCAAATATTTTATTGTGATGCGTAGTTACTCGGCCAAATAAGCTACATGTTTTTATCTGGTAACAAAGTATTTTGTAAGCTCAAGTACATATTTATTTTGCCTCATTCAAGGAGACATTAAGTAAATCTTAATTTCACTGTAACATCCCTATTAAAGCGCTCTACTGTAGACTTCCGGGTCGATATCACTTCACAGACGGTTGTTTCTACGACAGTAACTTATTCATGTTCCACAACAGTAGCGATCAATACCTCAACATTGTACTTACGTAACACGGGTCTTCTGTGCTTCAATTAGTTACAGTGTTCTGAAAATGAATTCTACAGAGCTAGAGATAGGTATAACTGTAAGCATCGGACGTTGGTCCCGTAAATATCCATTATGTTATATGTGTTCCAAACACTGTCCAACATTTACACTTCAGATAACATGCAATTTCCCCAAAATAATTAAATTTAGCCCCCCTTTGTTTTTACATAATCACTCATTAAGAGCAAAAAATGGTGTTTGCAGTGTAGTAAAAATTTAAAAAAAGTTCTTTACTTTTGTCAAAGACGTCATAAAATTGATTGATACACTGACCTTCAGCTCCTGTGATTTTGATTTCATAAGTTAATTAATTCTTTTTAATTTTGGCTATATAGCAACGGCCATTTTGTGGCTTTGATGAGTGATTATGCAAAAAAACTGTGGGGCCTGGTTTGTTTGTTTGTGGAAATGAAATTTTATTTTATGCGTAAAAGCTGAACAGTGCGTTGTCACGAATACAAAAAAAAAAAAATCTTTACCGGACCAAGGTCTTTAAATTCCTTAACTTATAGTTTGCTAGACTGAAAGAAATGCTCTAACCCAAACTTATAACAGCATCAAGTGCAAGGATTGGCTGCATAAATTGTTCCACATTTATTCAGGTTGTCTCTGAATACCGTTTAAAGCTTTTCGTCATGTTGTAGGGGATGCGAAACGAGTAAAATTACATATTACACTTAGGGTCGCAGAGGCTGGGAAGTACCCGTAAACTAACTCACAAATTGTGTCTTACAAAAGTTGCAATCTGCATAGAAAATTGCAGTAGTGACGTCAAAAATTGCGTCAAGTGGGCCGAGCTAACAGTCAGAGGAGGTTTATGGGGCGCATCCCACCAAGGAAATTCCGATTCGATGTTCGGTTGGGGTCACTCTCAGGATCTCACATGTGGGATGTGTTGAAGTGATACCGAAAATAGACGACATATCACATGAACTTAAGTGTCCTCTGTTATTTCATTCCGGTCCACCTCCATAATAAGCACAGTCGCCCTTATTCGCAGTTGTTGCTATTCCAGTGCTCTTTTAGCGCTATTTGTGGTCATGTAAGCCACAAATTGTGGGTAAATTTACAAGTACGTCCCAGCCTCTGCAACTCCAGGTGTGCTAAACAATTTTACTCGCCTTCGCATCCCCTACAACCAAGAGCTTTAAAAGTTATTCAGGGATATTCTGTATACTACCGTTGCAGAAAATTAGCGCAAACAACATAAACTACAACGTTAAGTAATTACAACGACTGTGAAATGTCTTCCCATTACTATTCGTTTTGCCCATTTACATAAAAAATTAATCAACCATTTCTGAACATTAGTCTCTCTTTTAGGTTGGCGCAGTGAGAGCTCAGAATTTCACCTAACGGCGTTTCGTCTAATATTGGTATACACCCCACCGCTGTTAGGTGAATTCCGTTAGACGAAAACGTCAAGTCAAATGGGCTTTACATCTCGTAAATAAGGCCATCCTTTGTTAAGGATATATCTCAGCATTCACCTGCAGCGTTTTCGGAAAAACTTTCGAATACCTTTACCAAGATGGCCGGAAAGGAAATATATTATTATTGGATACCTGGAAAGTTTGAGGATTCAATGACCTGCCGGCTGGCCTCCACAGTCCTGCATACACTCTATCCTAAGATACTAGTTAATTGACTACTGCTCCAGTGAGTGACCTGTTATAAATGTGACAAGGTAGTGTGTCATGCAAGTATACTATTGGTTCACAGCCCTCAGAGAAGAGTTTCAATAACACCGACCTAATCACGAAAGTACTATAAATGTGCACAGGAATTTGAAATCTAACGGCTTCTCAAATGAATTCACGAAATTTCCCTGTCTCTAGTTATTTTTACTTGCAAAACAACACACCCACTGACTGGCATTCTCTCGCCTGTTAGTTGATGACTACTAACCTTGTGGAGGGGGAAACATTGGCTGAATACTGAGAACAACCGAGTCAAGGATCAGACTCCAAAGAAAGACTACATGATCTTCATGCAGTCGCACTGGGGATAGTATTCACGGCACGTTCCCCATCTGTCATCCTATATATTCCAGCACCCAGGCCTACAGGTGAAGATAAACCTTGCACATTTTATACATCCCCTCCCTCCTCATACCGGCAAACCTCACCTCGCTTTCCCTGAACACAGCCACCTTTTGACCCGTTCTTCTCTGTCACCGTCCATACAGATGTGCTCATTTCCTAGTTCCGGTGACTTACACGGCACGGCAGACTGAATCACAAATCATCTCACCCATCGCTCATGTAGCATCTCTTACCTCCCTTCCACCTTACCTCCTGATAACTACATCTTTTTCCTTACCTCCTGATACAGACATCTCTTTATCTTCATTCTCTCAACATTGCCACAAAGAAATCTTTCTGAATTGTAAGGATGCTTTAAAAAAATTTGCTTCACAATTTCGTGTCATTCTTTTTATAAATTTTCATAGTAAACTTAAATAATAAAAAAATAACCTAAAATTTTAACAATGTATTATTTCCTTTTAATTTGTGTGTTTACGCACGCACACACACATATATATGGAGAGAGAGAGAGAGAGAGAGAGAGAGAGAGAGAGAGAGAGATGGGACGATTCCACTATTCTTACGATTCTCGATTCCAGACACAGTTTTCTCGATGCTTCGATTCTCGATTACTTAAATTCTAAGAAGTCGTGAAAAATATCAGTTTTAAATTGCTGCAATTCATTAAATAAATCAAGCTGAAGACAATAATATATAATAATTATTTAAATTATTCTGAGTTAGATTTCCGTACTTGCTACCCGTAATTGTTCTTACAGAAACATAGTTTGAAGTGCGTGTTCTTTTCCTAGATACATAAATGTATTGCATGTTAAGTAGTTTCATCACAGACCGAATAGTTGCAACTAGCTGCAACACATTTCAAACCCACGTAGGGAGTCACCTTAAAGGCGCCCGCCTACTATGGCCGTGCATTTGTGAGAGTGATCCACGGAGCCAAGGGCACAGACTACTTACCAAGGGCGATGTTAACCGGCTGACCGGCTCATCTGGTGCGGTATCACCTCTACCTCAAGACACTGAGATGACGTGCAGTGGTATCGTACATCACTCGTCTGACTGACACTTTCAGTGGAGACCCCATCTTTATATTGGTGGAAAGTCTTAAGAAAAGCTCATTGCATGTTTCTAGAGTAGTTTCACGCGAATCCCTTGAGTAGCTTTTCAGATATAACATGTTGAAAAGTGGTTTTTAACCATTTTTAGGGGCTCCGAATTTTTATTTTTTTTTTTTTCTAATTTACGTTATGTATAGAAACTGCCTTTCCGTCGCAGTTTGCAATAGATTTTATTTTCGTACATTGACACAAATAGCACATGTGAAATAGTTACGTAAGAAACGTATTTACGAACACACTGCAACACACTTTACGCGCGTGTTAGGCGGCGACCTTAATAATTGTAGTTTAGCTTAAGTCGCGGTCGCTCTGCCCTCCTCTGGCGGACGACTGGAGTCCTAGCTCACCGCTACGCTAATTAGTTTCTCTTAATTAACTAACCACTCGGACTTTCCGATCGTCTCCCCCCGCGCGCCTTCATCTTGGTCATAAAGGTCACAACTGTCTTGCTGTAATGGTGTCGATCCCGCATCGAACCTCATTTCCGTTTATGAAGCGATATAGCAACGCCGGTGGTGTAACTAGGATTTTTGTAAGGGGGCAGGTGTCCCAACCTGGAAATTTTATACACGAACGCCACACAAAAAAAAATGTTGGTATTCGCCCTGCCAGACACTTGTGCTTGCTACAAAACCATTTTACTGTCATCACCAAAAGATTGTCGTCATAAAATAATCATTTTGTTTACATCACAAACAAAAACTTGGTAGGAAACATCTAGAAAGTTTTTCTTTCAGTGGAGAGACCATTTAAAGAGGTGGGGTTAGATTTGGGTGGATGGGTGGGGTACGGTTCGGACATCCTCCCCCGGAAAAATTTTATTTTTGATGCAGAAAGTTGCTATTTAAAATTCCTTCTCAACTAAGCTTTAAATAAACCACTAGTAGAAATACTACTTATTTTTAGATATAATGTTTACCGAGTGTGACCATTTCTTCGAGTTTAAAAAGTAACGGTAACCTAACTCCTCCATTCTCATACTCCCTTATGCTAACCACAATTTGACACCATCCTTTTCCCATTTACCCTCCTCCCCCCCCCCCACACTCCTTGCGCAACAGCCTTTCTGAAAATATGGGCGATCATTTGGCCGAAATACGTGCGCATATTTCTGTCATTTAACAGAGCGTGGTGTATGTTTACGTTAAAAACGTTTATTGAAATTTTCAGGAAGGTCAAAAGTCAATTTTGGTAGACCGAAAAAAAAGTACAGTCCTAGAAAATGATTGCTCCAATATTTGGGGAAACACGTTGCTAGTATGATAAGTTTCTGATGAATATGTTAATGACGCCGTAATTTTGTTAACTTCAATTCCGGCCCAAGATACTACGCTATCTAAAAACGTCTTTCTGATGAAATATTTTCTGTGAAAAATGTTTACGAGTTTTTGCTAGCGTTAAGTCTTTGTTTCGACTCTGACTTTGTTTCAAATTTCTTGAAAACTTACAAAGCGTTTTCAGCGCTAATTTACGCACCAAGTACAGTTAAATTGTTCATGCGATCTTTCAAATTCTACACTATAACTCGCTAAAAGTGCACTTCTGTATGCTTAAAGTTAAGCAGGATATCACCAAATACGCAGCAATTATTCTTTATAAAAACAATTCATTGGGATTACAACAACTTCGCTAATGTAACCTAAACAGCGATATCTTTTTTTTTTTGTATGTGTGATTTCACCATAGTTCAAATTGTGTTGTCGTGTTCGCTGAAATTGGTCAGTTGCGACTGCTTATTATTAAAATATTACTAATTTAATAAAACATGCTTATTATTGAGCTAATTTCAACTCACGGTGATAATAAAACAAAAAAGTCCCTGGACACTATACCGAATTTACCCAGTATTCAGTCAGTGTTAAACTGGTTCCACGATTTGTACAATAACATTTTAAAAATGTACTTTTTTACAAATATTCTTTGGAAACTACTTTAAAAGAATTTTTGTAAAACTGCAGAAAATAATGTAAAGTTTACGGGAAATGCTTGTAAACATACAACAATTTCTATGTTTACAACTATTTTGTATAGACTACGTAAACAAGTTTCGTATATTTACAAAAAGTTTAGTACTTTTACACGCAGGTTTTATATATTTACAGCTAATTCTTGTACTTTTGGAAGAGTTGTTAGTATGAGTACAGTGTTTTTAATCAATTCCCAAGATTTTTTTTTGTAAAAGTACGTCAAATTTTGTGACATATGACAGACTTCCTAAGGTTGATTTGTTTCACACCGTACACCCTCTTCATAAGCATTTATTCCACTCGTTCCTATAGGAATTTGGACACTTTAATCATCATATTGCAGTGCCTAGATTCATGTATATTTTGACATTATTTTACAAGCTTTTCCTAATAAAATTACAAAATAAAAAAAATTCTGTGATGCGTTGCGTTACGATGCGATGTATGGTGCTAAACTGGACCTAATCAGCCACAGTACTTACCACAGACAGCTGCTTTATACTGACTGTATACAACCTGCATACTGCATATTGCATCGCAACGCATCGCAGTATACTGAGAGACTAGCTTTCAATGTTGTGACGCCGTAAAAGTAAGTTTTGCCACTTCCTCTCGCACATATTTCATCGACTTCATCCTTATTAACCCCCGACGCAAAAATAAGGGTATTACAAGTGGGACGTGTCTGGCTGTGTGTATCTGTCTGTGGCATCATAACTACTAAACGAACGGAACGATTTTGATACGGTTTTTTTGTTTGAAAGCTGACTTGATCGAGAGTGTTCTTAGCTATATTTCAAGGAAATATGTTCAGCCGTTTAAATATCTTCAGCTCTTTTCTAATTTTTTTTAACCAATGTGAGCAATTATACTGGTCTGATCGATTTGGAATTTAGTATCATGTGAATCGACGGTTTTATTAAATTTTAAATTTAAGTTTTAACTTGTATTCTTCTTCTGTTGCTGTTCACTGTAAAGAGGCGCACCTCCCCTCCCCCGACCCGTCCTTCTCCATCACATCCATGTATAGAGTCATAAACATTTCGTGAAAAGAATTTTGCCCCACTTTGCTTCAGAGGCTTACATTCACATCTGTAACTCTGCTTCATGGTTATTGGCAGAGCGTCTGTGTGAAGTGATGTTTCTCATTTGACTATGCCAGTCAGAATAAGGTTATTGTAACACAACACGGCTTTGATTTGCGGGAAGAATCTCAAGACAAGCGAGAGTTAAACATCCCATCACTGACCATGAAACAGAAATGCAGGTGGGCACATGAGGCACTGAAACAACCTGGGGAAAAATTATTTTCGCGAAAAATTCACGGCCCTATCCATATATTAACACAGGTGTGAAATCACATGGCGGCTCATTTGTCACGTGCGAACTTCGCCGCTTATTGGCTGCCCGAGGTTGTTGATACCAGCCTCGTGCCTGTTTGGCTCCTGAGGTTGCGACAGGTTTCCTATTGGCCTGGCTGATCTTACGCTGATTGATTATAGGTAGAGACACTAGAAAATCGCGAAAATAATTAACATAGTCTCCAATAAACTGTAGTAGCTCAATCGTGACACGTGTGATTAGTTTTCCGTCAAATCAAACATGTCCTGTGTTAAAACTGTACAGTTATAATTGGGCCTGTTGAAGAGAGACACAGTGCTTCATATTAACTGTAGCCAATATAGGTTCAGTGTTATACATAGCATGTTAGAGCCTAGCAAACAATCAACTCCCTAATGATAGGTGTTTCCGCCATGTTGAAACGCTCTGACTACGTCTCATGCTGGTCAACTGGTCCCGATTGCAACATGTTCCAGAGAAAATGCACGTTCATGGCACCGAGAATTGTGTAGCAGATTGTTTATCGAAGATGTTTGACGATGACGAGAAAGAAGCAGACGTCGATTTCTGGTTGGCGCCAGGATTGGCCATCCTGACGCACATTCGGGGTTCGGGATGCTGTCCTCTACAATGTTGCTGCGGTCAGCGAAGCTATCTCACTTTTGTATTCCTAAATAATCTGTGGTCTCGGGCGTAATTTTTGTATACATCGTTTTAATTAGTCAGACAGCAAACAGAGGCAGAAGAATTACAGACATTTACTGATAGGGACGAACGTTGGCGCAGTGGCTAGAGTTCTCGCCTCCCATCAAGGCAATCCGTGTTCGCCCCTGATTTTCGCATGTGAGAATTGTGCTGGACGATGCCGCTGGTCGGCGCGTTTTCTCTGGGATCTCCAGTTTACCCCGCCCCCACATTCCGGCGCAGCTCTATAATCACTTCATGTCACTCCTCGCCAGCGCTAAAGACCTAGATACTACGTGCTGACCAAAATCTCTTCACTTAATTTACGAAACAAAATTATGTCAGGGGCTTAAGGGTGTTCACGTATGACACAGTCCACAGTTGTGAACCATTAAAAATGGCATACACTAGGGGCTTCGCTTCAGAGGAGAATTACTTATAGTGATGAATAAAAAAGTGAATAAGATCGGTTCTACAAGTTTATATAAAGTTAAATATAAAGCCTACACGACTGTTACTTCAGGTTGGAGAGGTGTTAACAGAGTGGATTTTAATTAACTAGAATGAATTAAGTACAGGCCTAACCGGAACTGATGTTCCGCTATGTTTATGATGCCGAAGGCTGTGTGGTTGTATAGGCAGTTCGGAATGAAGTGAGCACTCGAAAAAGCCCTGCTAAAGATCTATTTCCAGCCAATTCGTATCTTTCCGCGTGTAGCAGCTAACGTCGGGAAAAGTCTAACCTCCTGGGACACGTCACTTTATATTTGCGCGTGTTAGATAAATTGTTCAGTCGATAGGTACATTTATATTTTGATAAAAAAGAAGTTTATTAATTATATAAAATACAACTATATCGCTGTTGGTTGATTTTGTTTCAGTACTGTTGTATTTAAATACGAATAAACACGGAACTATGTTGTGTTATTTCGTTGCCAACCATACAAACAGTAAAGTGACTATCGGTAATGTTGAATTATATGTAGTAACCGCTAGTGATATTTTTCAAAGGTTAAATAATTAGTGTTCACTTTATTCCGGACAGCCTATAGTCGACTAGCGGCGAAAGGCACGACTAGGGACTCGAACCAGCGACCTCCCTAGCACGGCGGTCTGTTGGCGGCACATCTTGTCTTCTATGTGACTATATTTTCCCTTAGTAAATTTTTTTTAACTCTCATTGTTTTTTCATATCGGCATGTCAAATTCAGAATTTGCAAGTTACAAGAACACTGGAACAAGAAAAAACAAGTGACTCTCGAATAAAATAATTTACACTGAAATGAGATATTATGGACAATATGCTAAAATATTTGAAAACACACAATTAAGTCCTTTTGTCTTTTTTAAAAGTTGTCGTAAATAAAGTGAATTGTCATAATTTTCAGATTTTTTTAAGTAGTACAAAGGGATGCCATTGTGTGTTTTTAATATTTTAGCATATGACTAATAATATATTATTTTAGTGTATATTATTTCATTCCAGTAAGTCACTTGGATTTTGTTATACCTATGTCCCCGTAACTTGCAGATTTTGACTTTGACATGCCGCTTTGGGAAAACTATGAGAGTTAAAAAACTGTACAAGTGGAAAATGTAGTCAGAAGTAACGTCTATAAAACGAACACAATGTCGTGCAAATATGAAATTATGCATTTTTGGCACGTGAACGCCCGTTACGGTATCCTGGCTGCGGCTATTTAGCGCGACTGGAGCCTGTAAGTACTGAAGCGTGAATGTTACTCAGGCACGTACATCTTGCCAAGAGCCAGTGATCTCTGGCAGAAGTAATCTTGCACTAACTTGTTGTGGTGTGTTAAGAGGGCGTGGTACATAATTCAACGCTAAAAGCATAAATCTATAACTGTAGGTTTCCTGAAGCCAATTTGCGAAAGTTAAACAATAGCAATCCTAGACAATAGGTTTAGCCAACGAATTAAACAAAATTGTTTCCAGTATTACGAACTTCTGAGGCACAATCTCTGACGCCGGAACCTCATGCATTTAACTGCAGCGCAAGAGATCACGCGTAACGAATTAGTAATTCTGTATAAATATTTACTCATAAAGTTGGAAAATACCATTATCTAGGATTGTCATTGAGTATTTTATCCATATTGGCTTCGAAAAAAGCGTAGAATTCAATTGATGTTTTCAGCGTTTATTTATCTACCACGCACTCTTAAATACACGTGTGCAGATCAGCAACATGAGTTTGAGCAGAGGCGTCCCTCACTTCAGTGTAACAATCAGACTGCGACACCACACGTATGTGACGTGCGGGTATAATACCTACACGCTGAGAGTTAAAAACATCCGCTCACCGACTGTCAAGCAGAGCTGTAGATGCGCATACAAGACATTGCACGCAATTGGAGCAAAATTCTTTCCATCAAACATCAATGGCTATACTCATGCCTTACCCTAGCCTCTATGCACAAGTCACTGAACTTGTGTGGAGTCCAATCACTGATATAAACGCCTCTATGAGTCATTCAGTGTTGACTTTACAACCGCGTTCTGTAATATTAAATACAAATCTGTATTGTTAAGCATATACATTTTTTTTTAATTCTACATCAAGGTGTTCACACCTAATAAAAAACCACCAATTCAGCCATTTGTGGCCTCGAGAATACGTACTTTAAGGGGCCTCCCTAGGTAGGCTGCGTTTGTGTGTGTGTGAGGCAGGAGCGGTAAGGTCGCTGTTGACCGACGAATGTAATGTATTATCGCCTCTCCGTGCAAGCCACTCAGCTGGCGTGCAGTGCTTTACTGTTATCATTTTTCCTATGGAACTTAAAGCTGTGACTACACATTATTTTATTTGTGGGAAGCATAGTTCAAAGTCTAACGCTTGTTTCTGTAGTTGTGTTTTTCGAATCCGGTTGTTATTTTTCGAGAAACGGCAGTCTGAAAAAGCCACTTTTGGCCATTTGAGGGGTTCGAAAATTATGTTTCTAATAACCGTGCGGAATTTTTAAAACTATAGCCACATAGTTTGAAGAGTGTGTTCTTTTCGTAGGTAAACAAATATAATGCGCGTTAAATAGTTTAGTCATAAAAAGAATAGTCGTCACTCGCTGCAACGCGTTTGAAGCGCAGGTAGGGAGGCCCCTTAACGATCAGCGGAAAAAATCGAAATGGGTATGCATGCGTGTTTCGTTATATGAACGATATTCCTAAGCAGGCATCACTAACACACGTGTAGTAGTTTTCTAATAAACTTGTGACGGCCGGAGTTCTGCACATCGCTCTGCGGATGAGGCCTGCAAATCAACTTACAAAGCTGAATTTTTCCCACCTACTAATTGCCTCTTCCCCTTTACGCTCGAGTCGATCAATTGGGGTGCAATTTTCCCGTCGCTGGCTCACGCGAATGTGTCTTTAAGCGTTGACCCATTTTATTGTCAAGTAATAAATATTAAAGTTAAAGTACTATTATGCATAGAAATGTTGACAAAAACTGACTGACAACGCTTATTTTAGACATTTTAACTTCCCAGAAAACACACACACACGAAAAAAAAAACCGTTAATATAAAATTGAAACAGAAGACTTGCCGTCGAGCTTGTAAATATTCTTAAAAGACGCTGTTTTGAAACTGACGCCGTCACCGCGTAAGCATGTGGTATAATTTTTATTAAGGGAGCTGCCTACCTCGGAGCCTTGGCGCGACCAAGAAGAGAATTCCTCTGTTAAATTATATTAGGTTGGGCTCAGTACCTGTCAAATCTAAATATATGCCAACATTTTGTTTTTGTTTACCTCTGCGAGGCCTACATTTCTACAGAATCTTTCAGGCTGTTTTTTTTTTTTTGTTATATCGGAAAACTTTAAGCAAGTACGTATTATAAGTAACGAAATTTATTTTTTTTGCTACCTTTATATTCCTGTAGCAATATTCCCTTCTTCTCAATGCAGAAAAATTATTTTCGTCAGAAAGCGATGTCATGAAAGGTGACTGAGCTCCGTCGAATATATTCAAACATGTATATCTGTAGTCTTACTCGCTCCACGGCTCTCAGGTAGGCCTAGCCAAGCTGTTCCTTAGAAAGTGTTCTATTTACCGTTGACATCCTATACAAGGGACATTAAACAGTTAGTGGAAGCTATTCTTTTTTTTTTACGTTCGAGGCACAGGAACGGGGAAGGCGATAAGTCGAATATAACACGTCCGTCATTCATCTCATCGCCTCTAGGCGCGAAGGACTAAACTAGCGTGCAGTGTTTTCGTAGAAACGGTTTTTCAATGGGACTGCAAGCTATTATCCTATTATTTTATTTGTGGAAAGTGTGTGGTAAAGTTTAATTCAGGTTTCTATGTTTTGGTTTCCCGATTACGGTTGTTAACTCTCAGCTACAGCAACGTGGAAACGTCATTTTTAGTACTTTTGTAGAGCTTGGAAATCATGTTTTTAATTATCGTACGGCGTTTTTAAAATCGTAGGGACACAGTTTGAAGTGTGTCTTCTTTTTGTAGATAACTCATTGGAAACATTTGTAATATTTACACAAGAAAAAAATACTTTCCGTAGCTCGCTACAGCACGGCACACGTGCCAGGTCCACTTACTCTTAAAAACAGAAGTGGAGGTAACATATCTGCACCCTGAACTAGACTCTGGTGGTGTGATCTGGCCACTTACCTTCCATTTCCAAGTTCGCTTCTCTGTGGGCTCGTTCTCAATTTTTACACACCGTTTACTATACACCAAAGAAAGATTTTTCTTTGTGGCGGGGTGAGGTGAGAGGGTTTTACAGACTTTTAACAAGGAGGCATTAAGATTGGTAAAAAAAATCTAGCTTTACAGCAAAGAAGAAATTGAAAACTTATATTTAGTGTTGCTTATTTTTTAAAATTACCATTCAAAATAATATTTTGTCTTTGCGGCAAACATAATATTTTTTTTTTTCACTAAAGCTTGTGTTCTTGTGTTAAAAATGCAATTAATTTACCACAACAAATATTTCTAGTAAACTGTTTTAATAATAATGCAATTTCTGATTACATTTCTGTAACTATTAAAACAAAAACTTACTTTCCGGCAATGTTACTTTGGCTCAAAGTTAAACAGAACTTTATTGTACAAAAAAAAAGTCTTTTCAAAGTGCAATTGGGAAATATAGAGGATGTTGACGTTCGTCGGGTAGGAGTTTCCTCTGGACTCTCCCGTTTCCTTCGTCCATACATTACGACATTGCTCCTTACTCACTACGCATAATTCTCACCAGCTCTCAATAAAGCACTGGCCAAACTTATCTCTTCTTCCGCCTCCATCTCTTCCTCCTCCACTTCCAGCATGACAATAGTTTTCAAACCGAACACAAGGACGTACGCCACTGCGACTGGGCAGAGTCCCTCGGCGAGTTTAAGACCACGTGTTCCTCCTTTGTATTACTCAGGTTTAGCTGAGCATATATCGTAAACCTCTAACATATAGTATGTGTTGATTTTTCTTATAAAAATTATGCCTATTTTTTTACAATGATAGAAGTTATATACTTTTTACTTTCTATCGGCTTTAAAAAAAATTAATTATACAAATAACAACGGATATAAGAGTTATTTTACAATTTACTTTAAAGTAAAAACAATTTTCAACACACTTGTGTGATATTTTACCTATATCTGCTGCGTTTAGATATCAAAAAATAAGAATATTTACAAAAAACCGAAAATACAAAATCCGTAGCCTACTATGTGTTTTACATTACAACGCATTTTAACCGCCTACCATGCGCTTAAAATATGTTGTAGTGTAAAACGAATACTTTTGTTTAAAGGAAGCTATTCCATATGCACCTATATTTCCAATGCGGGAAAATAAAGCACACTTCGAACAACGACGGAATGCCATTTTGAGGACATAATGTGCAATTAAAAACACTGTTTCCAAGCCTTCCAACTTAACAAAAACTGCCTTTTCATGTTGCCGAACTTCAAAATGCACTAACCGGCTCTATGTGAAATTATTCCTGTGCTCAACTCTCCCACACATTTGTTAACCTTTAGTAGAATTAACCTTAACTTGTAACATTGGTCACTGCTTAACAGGGCGTGATACATAAATAAACGCTGAAAGCGTCAATTGATTTCTACGCTTTTTTGGAAGCCAATCTAGATAAAATACTCGATGACAATCCTAGATAATGGTATTTGCTAACTTTATGAGTAAATATTTATCCAGAATTACTAATTCCTTACGCATGATCTCTTGCGCCGCAGTTCAATGCACGAGGTTCCGGTGTTAGAGATTGTGCCTCAGAAGTTGGTAACACTGTAAACAATTTTGTTTAAAACGTTGGCTAAAACTATTGTCTAGTATTGCTATTGTTTAATTTTCGCAAATTGGCTTCAAGAAACCTACAGTTATAGATTAATGCTCTTATCTTTGGATTATGTACCACGCCCTCTTAAAGTCGCATAGTAAGAATGGATAGGCAGGAATCTTACGCACTAGCTCTGGCTCGTTGAGGCGATGCGGCGTTTGTTGATTGCTTCAAGGTCACCCTTATAGCTCCGTCGCCAGCTGGGGTGGTCGCTGGGGCCCATCATCTTCATTGCTGTAATTACTGTTTGCTGATGATTGCCCATGAGATAGAGCTCATTACACGGTGACTGGCAAACATTGTGCAATGTTTTGAATGTTATTACCCTAGCGAAGTCCGCCAACCAATTGTCCAGTGGTCAGGATGGCCTTAAAGGTAGAGCAAAGTTCCCGAGTTCTATTATTAGTTGGGTCAACTATTTTTTGTTTCCTTTCTGAGCGCGGGGTTGGATATCCAACCTCTCGTAACATAATGACCAGTTATCTGGTCTGTAGTCGATCTTGTGTCCTTTGAAATTATCCCTTCGCTTAACTAAACACATGTGTTAAGGTCATGCCCCCTCTTTATACTGTTTTGGGGTAATTATTATTAGACTAGGAATAAACTTAGAAGTACCTCGCGACTAAAGTTCTCTCTGCATTATTTTTTTATCAATAGAGTGCATAAAAGAAAATAAATATGTGTAGATGTTTACGAGTGTTTTTCAGGTATGTAACAACTTGTTTGTTCATAGTTTCAGAGTAATAACAATAAAACAGAATGAAACATCGTGAAACAACGTAGGCCACACCGAGATGAGAAAAAAAGTTGATGGTTCAACAGATACTGAGCTACATCGAAAATAATTTAACACATACACGGTGTATCTCATATGAGTAGAGACATACAAAATTCGCGTTGTCATTTGGTAGCAAACTAAACTTCGCTTTCCTATACATAACAGAGCATAATCTGCGATTCAATTGGCCACGAATTTGTATGTGTTGTCACTTTCGTGTGTTACGTCTTTACAGAGATTGGCCTCTCTGCCGTGTAAGCATTCTCCGCGGCAAGTCACGACAATATCGGCCAGCGGGAGACGTCGAACGAGCCTATAGTCACTTGGAGTCTAGTCAGCTGTCAGAAAATAACGTTAATTTTGTATGTCGCTACCTATGAGTCGTCATGTGCATTTACACTGGTGTTATTGCGTGTATTGACATCATATTTCTTGCTTTGATGAAATAACGTCTGCCCAAAGAAAACGTGTCGTCAGGTTCGTCATGTGACGTCCCGATTAGAGGCAAAACGCCATTTTGTTGATCATCTCAAGTAAAATCGTGTCGAAGATTTAATTTTATCTCTTCAATCGATAGGGTGGCTTGACTATAGTACGTAGCGACAAGTACGTTGTTTAGTAGAAAAATGACTGTCTTGCCTTAAATTTGCCACCAAAACTAAGTCAAATAAATATAAATTACCAAAAAAAGCAAAGTATTTTTTTCATTGTTTCAAGTAGCAACTAAGAATCGTAAAGGTATCTGACGACTCATAGGTGATACATCCGGTATATCCCTGATCTTGCTCGCACCAGAGTTCCGAGGTGGGCAATCCCCTTAATACAACAAAAACGCGTGCAATTTTTATGTTCCGTGCATAAAGGCGGCATTATTTTAGGCGTCCGTATCCATGTCGCCGTTATTGCCTTCCTTTTTACTGTCACCAGTGGTTAAAATAAATCACCAGGCGAGAACATCTCGTAAGTGTACCGCCTACCACACGTGTTCGTAAATGTGCTTTTTTTTTTTTTTTTTTTTTTCACGAAAGTAGTTCATATGTGCCCGTTATGTCAATGTACGAAAAGAAAATACACAACAAACGATGGCGAAAAGTAGGTTCAAAGTATCACATCAATTAGAATAATCATTTCGGAGCCCCTCGAAATGGCTAAAAACAGCTTTTCGAACCTGTTGTATCTGAAAAACTACTATCTGGATTCACGTGAAACTACTTTAGAAACATACAATAGACTTTGCTTAAGTTTGGGTCACCAAAGAAAGTGTCAGTAAGGTGAGTGATGTACGATACCACTGCACGCCGTTTCAGTGTCTTGTGGTAGAGGTGAAACCTCACCAGATGAGCTAGTCAACATCGCCCTTGGTGTCGTGCCTCATTCACGCAAACACACTGCCACCAGACGGGCGCCTTAACAATTATTGTAATGGAGTTGTACGATGAACACCCGTTTTCCTGTGTATGTGCCACAACGAACGAATGTTGCTTACTCGCCGTAAACTCACAATAAGACATAAAAAATAGTCACGAGAATACAAACAGATAAAGAGAAGCCTGTATTAGCTGTAGTAATATTAAAGAATACAGAGAGAGACACTGGAAAATCGCGAAATTGTTTAAACTCAACGTAGCTGTCAGAGGGTTATACACCGGATACCATTATCCGCGTTTGATGCGCGGAGTTAGTGAAGCGATAAGGTTCAGCTTTCCACACTCGACGGTATAACAACATCGCTTCTATTCGCGGCGCGCCAAACTGACGTGCAGTGTTTTCCCACTACTCTACAAATGTATTTATGGAAAGTTTGTAGTCAAGTCCAACGCATGCTTCTAACGTTGTGTTTTACGAATGCGAGAGGTATTTTTCCAGTTACAGATCTCTGAAGAAGCAGTTTATAGCCCTTTTAAGGAGCCCCATAAACGTGTTTCTAATAAGCATGTCACATTTTTAAAATGATAGAAGCCTAGTTTTAACCGTGTGTTTTCGTTGAAAAACATATTGTGAATAAGTTTAGCTGTTTCGCGTAGAAAAAGAATAGGCGCGGCACCAGGGGCGTCATTTCAGGTTTTTCTTGTTTGTAAGGAGGGGGGCCAGATTTTTTTGGCGACAGTGACCTTGTTGCATCTTTTTTTATTAATTAAGAATGTGTAAATTAGATACTTTAATAATAAAACTTCAGTTTTATGTGCTTACGTTAGCGTTATTTAAATAACAAAATACAAGAAATATATTTTTTACACTTAAAATTCTGCCCCCCCCCCCTCCCCACCCACTGAACTCCCAAATGACGCCCCTGCGCGACATGCGTCAGGTGCATAAGGCTTTCCAGTAAAGTGTACCATCGTCACCTAAATATGATTTATTAGGCAATTTGTGACACGTGTGAACAGTTTTAAGTAAATCACGCCCGTTCTGAGTTTAAGTTGTACAGTTGTAATTGAACTTGTTGACTAGAGAAATCGTGCTCAAATAAAAGATAATAATCAATATCGATACAAAATCTTCAGTGTTATACACAGCACTTTGGAACCTAGCAGTCTATTGTCCGTGCGCCACCTCTGAGTCCCTGGCGTGTATGCATTTTTCGTCGTAAACGTCATGTACGCCACAGTAAAACATTGGGAAACTCATCCCAACTCACGACGTTGCTCCGGCTATGGTATCAGCCTTGTTATATTATTTATGTATTTACGAACGAAAATCGCATACCCGCCAGGGACTCAGAGCTGGCGCGCGGGTAGAATTTTTCTCGTGACTTTCCAACATCTGTGGTACATCCTAGAACCAGAAAGGTGAAACAAAACCACAAACTCTGGCGAAACAGGAAACAGTGAATGCTGGCATTTTTGTACTGCTTTTTTTTTCCAATTTCTTATTTGTGTATACGATTTTTTTGAACTTTCAGCGACTCGGAAACATTCACTCGCAAGGACACTTAAATGTCAAGTCTATGCAATTACAGCGAAACTTTCTGGCGGTGAATGACCTGCGTTCATCATGGCGTTTTGGTTTCAGGCTACTGGACGAAGGAGAAAGACAAAAACTGAACAAAAACGTTTAAAGAAGTAAGATGGGAACTGGAGGTATCATCTCGACCGCATGATATCACATCAAACCTGCGTGCTGGTTTCTCGGCAGTCGTACTGCCTTAGAGGTAAGTCGATCATGACATACTATTTAAGTTCCTAGATTACACATCAATTATTTTTAGTTTCCCGAAAAAAAAAATGCTTCGCTATACCCGTTATGACTTGTTTGATTTATCATTTTAATTTTATGAAAATGCATGCCAGTTTCTTCAAACATGTTATTAAGGAAAGTAAGCAATGACAGCATTAAGTGATGTGTATATAAACATATAAAGTCTCGTTACGTGCAACTGATTTGTAATTACCTTATCACTTTTTATAACAAACGTCTGAAAAATCTTCTTCCATTATATAAAACTTGCTTGTGAAAAATAACGAAATGTGGTAGCGTACCTGAAATATATGTTATACCTGCAATAGTTTACCTACAGGGCAACCGATCTCAGTTTTCTTTTAATACAATTCAGAATACTACCAACAGCAGATTATTTTTATATACAAATGGGGTCATTTTATCGATTCGTGGATTCCCGTGTACAGCCTCTCATTGTTTTTTATGATACATTTTTACAAAACATGCACTTCGTTTACTTTATAATTAACTTTTATAGCAACTGCGCCAATATCAAAACTAATAATGCATTAAGAAGTATTTTGAAGTAAATTAGATTTTTTTTACAAACAAACATTATTGACGTTATGTGTACGGAAGCATTTAAGTATGATCCCATTGTGACGTCACACACTGAAACGTATTGAAGTGAAGGGATTTTGGTCAGTACTAAGCATCTTCGACTTTAGCGCCGATGAGGGGTGACATGACGTGAGTACGGAGCAGCGCCGGAATGATGTGGTGGAGGAAATGGGAGAACATCGCCCGGCACGATTCCGGGGACCAACCACGTCGGGAATCGAACCCGGATCGCCTTGATGGGAGGCGAGTGCTCTAGCCACTGCGCCATCCGCGGCCCCCTGGAACGTACTGAGGTGTTGCTTTCGTTTACGTTGGTTGCGAAGAGAAGTTGTTTTCTGAAGAGCTTCTTATCCGTCTTGCACACAGAATATCATAAATTACAGTCGCTGGTGCTATCTCACGTGGTTCGCTGTGCCACGGTATGCAAATACACTGTGCAAAACTTCTTAAAAGGATTTATACCTTACAAACAACACATACTCCACCGATAAGGCCTTCACTTGCTGTGAACTAGTTTTATTCTTTGATAAAAGTTTGCAATTATTTTTATTATAAATATTTATATCTTTAGAACAGTTTCAAATCTAAATACAATTTATGTATATTAATTTTTAGCGAGTTATCTAAAACCGTGTGCTTTTTACATCGAAATAATTATGAACTTTTATGTAGGTATATATTTTACGTAATTTTCAAACATGTAAAAGGATTTTCATTTTTACAGGTGACTTTATTGTATGAGGCATTTAAAAACATATTTTAATGACATGCATATCTATTGAAAAACATTGTCTGAAACACAGAGCGACTTTGTTAAGATTCATGTTTTACGTAAACACAATCCGATTCGCCACGTGAACCAATTAAATATTTTCGTGTTCTAGTCTCTAAACCCTATTCATACCGTACTTTGTTTATATATAGGCTTTAAGGTGTATGCAAACAAAACTAATTTCATTGCATTCTTTATGGAATTGTTAAGTAGGGACGAAGCTATAAAGGCGACCTTGAAGAGCGCATCAAATACCGCAATGCCACAAGAGGCAAAGCGCTGAATTATGTTGCAAGATTCCAGCACCTACATGTTTACTATGGGACTATGAGAGGCGAACATATAATGTTATTGGTGGAAAGTCTGTAGCGAAGTTCAGTGCACGTTCTATCTGAGTTTCACATATATCTGGTTCGTACATTTATTATTACTGACTATTGATGTTTGTAAAGGCAGTTTTTAACCCCCTGACGCAAAAAGAGGGATGTTTTAAGTTTGACGAATCTGTCTGTGTATCTGTGTGTCTGTGGCATCGTAGCTACTAAACGAATGAACCGATTTTTAATTAGTTCTTTTTTAGTTTGAAAGGTGAGTTGGTCGAGTGTTCTTAGCTATGATTCAAGGAAATTTGTTTAGCCGTTTAAAGACCATCTGCTCTTTTCTAGATTTTTTTTAAACAGTCAAGGTGAGCAATTCTACTGGTCTTATAGACTTTAAATTTAGTATCCTGAGTCGGCTTTTTATTTTAAATTTAAGTCTTAACTTGTTAGCTGTGTTGGAGGGCTTCGAAACAGTGTGTTAATAAGCACGGTGTCTTGACAGTGACATTCCGTCCTTCTTCGAAGTGTGTTTTCTTTTCGTACGTTATCACGATGGGCATAAATGGAATATTTTCGTAGAACACCCCTATTTACGAACACGCTGTAAGTCATTTGAAGAGTGGGGCAGGCGGTACGCTTGACTAATTTTATTTGTAGAGTTATTTAGTGGTAACTTCGCCGTATAGTTCAGAGGGGCGTTTGTACACATCTACAAGTGCAGGTGGACTAAGTGACTGGGCGCTAGAAATTTATATGCAGGCGCACGGCAGAGTTGAAACCCACGTTGCCTCGAGTGCTCCACTGCGAATTATGTGCATACATTAGAGCGCAGCGCCTCTGAAGGCTAATGCGCGCGGTATTTGCGCCTGTGAATTATGCAGCCTCGCCACACACGGCGAATACACTCGGCGAGACAGCAATGTCCGCGCCGCGACCGAGTGAGTGGTGTGTGCGTTTCTGATTAACGTACGCAGATTTACCCGGCGGCGATTGCCGTGACCTTGGCGCCACTGTGTGCGTGTGTTTATTTTTTCGCCCTCACCGTAACGTAATTATCGCCGGATACCACTTCGTAGGTGCAAAGTGACAAAATACACTTCGCACACCTGCAAATAGAGGATAAATTTGGACACTACCCCAAGCTATTTGCGAGATGGTCTGCTAGTTTTACGTACTGTCATAGTTGTCCAAATTATTTTGATATCTAAGGACAAAAAATATAAGCAGTTAATTTATATATCAAAACATTATGATTTTTGCACTTTTGCAAAACCTTATAAATTAATGTCAAACGCTTGCCAGTCAGGTACAAAAAAAAATTCCCCAAACTTTTAAAGTGGGTAAAAACATGGGTAAGCTACTTTTGAGCAGAGCTGTGTGTTCAATTCGAGATAAAGCTAACTTCAGTCGCTCTTCACATTTTACAACATTTTTGTGCCGGTACTTATTTTATGAAACTGGTAACAAAAAATTCTGGAGGTAAATCAATTAATAGTTCAAATATGTACAAGATATTGGCTGTAATTATACAATGTTGTTGGCGAATAATCATAAATATTTATGAATTTGTGTTTATCCAAGCATTTAGTGTAGGTTTTACAGTATTTTTTTTTTTTTTTAGAATATTTTTGTAAACAAACTACAGATATTTTTTTAAAACCACCACAGTAAGAAAACATATAATTTGAAACCAATTTCTGAAAACGATTGTACAATACACACTTTGTGACGTTGATGACTGCAACCCTTCGTATATTTACATACCCGCACTTATACAAGATAGTATACATGTAGCAGTTGACCTCATATCTTTGGTAGAGATTATGGTATATCGCGATAGTATTTTGTGGCAACATACCCTTGAAAACACTGTAATTTCTTGCAACACGTATGATTCTACTATACCTCTGACACAACGTTAACAGTCTTCAGACCAATAAGAGGCATAAAATATTACAATATCGGGATTGTTATTGGCTCAGTAGGGTAATAGCTCGCAGTACAAGGTAAATCCAGTAATCTTGCAGTAAGCTGAACGTGTGTTGAATTCCAGCAAACAGTCAAGTTTTCCCGCAATAAATCATCATTACAGATGATGGTATATCGCTAGGGACTGGGAAATTTCGCGAATTCAATTACCTGTAGGGTAGAATCTATTGTACTATGCATACTCAAGCCCCGTTTATTCGTTCATCGTCTGCTGTTCTTCATATAATGGTGAGATATATGCAAGTCTCTGGTTACTGAGTAGCGAGTTAGACTTCATACTTGTTAGCACGAGACTAGACATAGTAGTTGTTTACTGGGATGTTTGTTACTGGCTCACAGTTCTCCAGGGCGTGTCTAGCGACCTGAGTACCAAATGAAATTGCAGTAGAAATGTGAGAGCGTTTAGAGTCTAGCTTGACCTAAAATTAAATTGCGAAGTTTCCGTATCCTTACATGTATAGACGCGCAAAATTCGCGTCATTTTCTGGCAGTAGGCTACACTACTATAGGCGATTCGCGATTAAGTGACAACTTTTAACAACCAGCATGTCTAGAAAAATAATTAAAAAATTATATATATTGTGACCCCATACGTACTATTGAGTACTGTATAAGATGCACATTTTGAAAATTTCTTATGTTTCTTTGTATATGCCACAAATTGACAGGAAATTGTAAATCATCTGAAAGGAAAAAAAATGTAAGTAGAGTTTCAAAAGTGCTCACTTTATCCTCAAACGGGCAAACTTCGTCGCTTATCGGTTTCCAAAGTCTGTTGATACCAGTTCCATGTCTGTTTGTCTTCTGCATGCTACGGCAGGTTTCCTATTGGCCTGGCTGCCGTCTAGCAGGGCAGCTGCCTTACTCTGATTGGCGGTAGGCGTTTCCGCTATGTTTCTAACCGGCGAAGCTATTTTGCTTGCGCGTGTCACTGGGTTTCACTTCTGTATTCCTCAGTGTTCTGTGGCTGGTGTCAGTCGTAACGTTGTGGAAACGAGTGATGAGGTGGAGTGAGATTGGCTGACGATCCCAGCTAATCAGCAATCAAGTGACAACTTCCCTGGTAGCAACGATTCAAACAAAACAAAACACGCTCGCCCGACAGCTGTGACTGCCGCCAATACCAGCGTGCAAGGCGCCGACGGCTCGTTTGCCGACAACAATGTCTGCAGGAAGAGGTCGAGATACGAGACCCGTCGCTCGTCGTAGGGAAGGAGATAACCGTACTATAAATAGTTCAAGGCCGCAGAACTCATATAATCTGTGTTGCCAATTGGCGCGTAATTTGCGGTAGTAAGAAGAAAATGTAAATTATTAATACTCTTACGTCTCTATACTTAAAAGAGAACACTAACTGACTGACTGAATGAATTAATGACATGTCAAACTGCTGCCCAAACCACTGGACCTAGAATCGTGAACTTTTTTGTATGGTTTCCCCTCAGGTCGTAGACGAGCACTGAAAAGGGACTTTGCTAAATTCGACCTACAAGGGGGTGAAAAGGGATTAAATGTATTTTCGTAGATACATCGATAGAGATCGAACCCAATGGCCTATCATCGTGATTTTTACTTCAATTGGACGCACATAAAATGCGGCTAAAAGTGGAGCTGAAAAGACCTTAAATGTGTTTCCGATTAATTATATATATATATATATATATATATATATATATATATATATATGTGTGTGTGTGTGTGTGTGTGTGTATATATATGTATGTATGTATCGAATCCTTAGGGATAAAGATACTTACGGATAAAGAGTTGGTTTTACTTCAAAATATTGCTTAAGTAAATACCTAAAAAAAGTAGTTTTAAGGTTTTTTAAAATTCGACCCCCAAGCAGTAAAAAGGGGGAAAATATGTTATTTATGAATGGTCTATATCACTGTAACACAATTGGCTATCGTCGTGATTTTTGCTTCAACTGGTTACGTTTACAAATGACTATGACAGGGCTCCAAGACATTTCGAAATTCTTTAATTAAGGGGGTGAAAATATGTGAAATGTGTTTTGGATTATTCCTCTATATCTATCTAACCAATTGAAATATCGAAGTGATATTTGCTTTAGATTGATGCTTATACAAATTTCCAACATACCATTTAAATATATTTTCCGAATTCGGCCCCAAAGAGGAAAATGGGTAAAATGTGTTTTCGGTTCACAGCCGATATATATCGATCCCATTGATCTTTTATACAGCGACGTGATTTTTGTTAAAAGATTGATGCTTACTCAAATACCTGAAAAGTAATTTCAGGAATTTTCGAAATTCGCTACCTAAGGAGGTGAATAGGGGTGAAAAGTGGTGAAATGTGTTTTCAATTAATCGTTGATATATCTTGAACCCAGCGGGCTATCCTCATGTTTTTCACGTCAAAGGGACACCAGTAAAGTAGTCTAAAACGTGATTCACTGTTTTTTTCTCTCGAAATTCAGTCTCTTGGGAAGTGAAAAGACCTGGAATGTGTTTTAGATAAATCTTCGATAAGTACCGAACCCATAGAGATATTTAGTTTTTTTCCTTCAGGGTGATGATAAGGTAAATAAATGGCCGCAAAAATTTTTTAAGATTTTTCAAAATGCGAACTCTCAGCACTGTACATGGGTGGTATGTGATTTTTAATGAATGATCGATTTGGCTTTGACTGTACGTGCTGTCGTCGTGATGTTCACTTCACTTGGAGACTTGTACAAATATTTATGGTGTGAAATTAAGATTTTCGAAATTTGACACCTAAAGGAATGAAAAGGGACAAAATTTGTTTTCTATCAGCCGATGATACTTAACATAACCAGTAGAGATATTGAGGTGCTGTTCGCTCATAATTATGCTTACGTAAGTACCTAGAAATGTAATGTAAGTTCTTTTTATAAAATAACTACATTTTTAAGAACAAACTTAGCTTGTAAACTTTCAAGACAGACGATCCGAAAATCAAATACGACCGGCGAGAAATAATTTATACGGGAGTTTCATTGTACACATATATCGAGACGTGTTGTAGTACAACCTCTATGAGCTCAGGGAATTAATATTCTATTTTTTTAAACCCCCGATGCAAAAAGAGGGTTGTTATAAGTTTGACGTGCCTGTGTGTGTATTTGTGTATCTATGGCATCGTAGCTCCTAAACGAATTGACCAATTTTGATGTGGTTTTTTTTGTTTGAAAGCTGACGTGATCGAGATGATTCTTAGCTATGATTAAAGGACATGTGTTCAGCCATTTAAACATATAAGAATTACTATTATCATCTAACTTAAAATTATTTTTTTTTAATCAATGCGTACCAATAACTTATTTACAAACAAAATATTAAAGAATACAAAAGAAGTACAAATAATAAATTAATTCGTTTTGCGTTGTTGCACTACTAAAATCAGTAATAATATTTAGTGTATGCAAGTAATTTAAAAATAATGAAATAAAAGTAAATTTAAAAATTTTGATTAACCCCCGACATAAAAAAACTCTAAAAAGTTAAATAATAATATTTCTCTCTTGTTTTTTTAACTTTATTAAAAGTACCTATTAATATTTTGACGATGAGTGTCGTCAGGTCGGGGGACCGCTAATTCAATGAAATAAAAAAATAATACAAATAAAAATAATATTGATAATGATAAAAGGATGAATTATACAACTACTTACTCTATGTAACAAAACAACAATATCCAATCGTTTAGTTTTCAGTCTTGATGACCGTGGTCTTGATTAATTTACTCTGAAAATGTTGCAAAATAGACACAACCGTCAGCGACACCAGCCCTGACGTGTCTGTTTTGGTCGCCGCATTCTGTGACGCCCCGTCCCCCTTGCCAAATACCGCATATCGCGCGCTGTCAAGCGAACGCCTCGTATAATCGGTACACTATCGAAACACTGCATGAACTTAGTATACCTTGCAACATTTATGTAGAAAACTAAGTTCATTCGTACAATTTGAAACTAGTAGATATTTTCTATTTTTTTTTACCTATGTATAACTAATTATACTTCTTTGCATAGCGGTCCCCCGACTTGACACGACGCTCATCATCAAAATATTAATAGGTACTTTAAAAGAAGTTAAAAGGTCAAGAGAGATTTTTTTTACTTTTTTAAGTGTTTTTATGTCGGAGGTTAATTAAAATGTTTAATTGTACTTTTATTTTAATTAATTTTCACGAATAATTTCAACGTTATGTGGCGCAGATGTTTGTAGTTCCAATCTATTGTTCGGGAGGTTCTGGACTCAGATTATTTTTAAGGCTGTGCAAACGTACAAGTATGACACATAAAACCTGCAAGGAAGATGAAAGTAGTGCAGTTTGGATGAAGTCGTTCAAAACTTGAGAAAATGAATTATGTAGTCCGCTATCTACTGAAATTCCTCGACAGCATCAGCCCACATATACCATCTCACTAACCTCAAGATTGGGGCACCAAATACGTTTATATTTCAGCGAAACATTATCCCGCAAAAACTCCTTAACGCCAATTAACTTCAAGAGAAGGTTTTGATAAACAAATTTGTTACTGAGGGCACCATCACTTATGGTTGTGCTCTGTGTAAATCAGTCTTAATACCCCGTGAACTACGTATTTCATTCGATTATCCTCTTACATTTAATTATGTAACTACCCCACGACGTCAACATTGCTCTGACTATAAATACGGCCAAGTCAAGTCGCTGTTAGTGGAAGGGACAAACTTAAGACTACTTTTCGCGTGGACAGCTATAGCTACTTATCCTGCTGCAGATTTAACTCAACTAGCAGATTTATCACCTAATACTTACTTGATGACTGGACTATTTAGCTGGTGTACAAAGAGGTTTATCAATTAAAGTAATTATTATCTGCTAATGCAATAAGTAATACATGCAAGCAAGGCCGCGAGCGCACTGCTAGTTCTTCTATAAAATAGCAAACGAAACTATCATTCTACATTAATGTAGCGCCACTTAAATGTTCTATTAATATGTGTACATGTTACAATATCCATCCACTTTTTATTGTACCTATATATTTATAGATACACATATTGTATTTTCTAACCAGCTCAATTTCTACAGGCCATAGCCCACTTTATATAGCGTACGTTTTAAGTTAAAAATAGGTTTAAAACCAATTGGAATAGCGTCTTGAAATTACGGTGTGGCGTAAAAAAATGTGTTTGCCGAACATGTATATTTTTAACTTCAGGGCAGTGTGGTCGATGCATATGAGTATGGCAACACTGCAAGGGTCCTCGCTCGCCGTGCACGCAAGTGATGTTATATGGTTCTGTACTGCGGCTCCAGGTTTTTATGGTTAGCTCATGTTAATTGTTGTTGGCAAACTAATGCAAGTAAATGCAGTAGGATCGTTGTAACTCAACCTTCCGTGATGCATCCATCCGGGTAATTTCCGTGTAATTTCGCCTCACCTTTGAAAACATCCGGTATTTCTAGAATTTCTTTAACTAAGTTTATTTATTGCCCATACATTGAGTGTAGCACTATACGGAGCAGAGACATGGACGTCATGAAGCGAAGTTGAGAAAACGCTGGAAGATTTTGAGATGTAGGTATGGAGGAGGATGGAAAAGACAAGTTGGATGGACAGAGTAACCAATGAAGAAGTATTACAAACAGTCGGTGAGAGAATAGGAATAATGAAAAGTATGAGAGAAAGGAAGAATTGGATAGGACACTCACTGAGAAGAGGCTGCTTACTTAAGAGGGCGTGGTACATAATTCAACGCTAACATCATTAATCTATAACTGTAGATTTCTTGAAGCCAATTTGCGAAAATTAAACAGTAGCAATCCTAGACAATAGTTTTAGCCAACGTTTTAAATAAAATAGTTTCCAGTCTTTTGAGGCACAATCTCTGACGCCGGAGCCTCGTGCATTTAATTGCGGTGCAAGAGATCAGCGTAACGAATTAGTAATTCTGGATAAATATTAACTCATAAAATTGGCAAATACCATTATCTAGGATTGTCATTGAGTACTTTATCAACATTGGCTTCGAAAGAAGCGTAGAAATCAATTTATGTTTTCAGCGTTTATTTATCTACCACGCACTCTTAGAGAATATAAGGGAGGACTGGTTTGTGGGACTATATTGAGAGCAAGAAGAAGATACAAAATAATAGATGACGTCAAAGGAAGCCGAAATCACACAAACCTGAAGAGGAAGGCAGTAGAGCAGAGAAAAGGTGTAGTATCGTGTGAAAACATACAATATGTAAATAGAACTCTATTGATGATGACATTGAAACATAATAACAGTCTTAATTTTATTTAAATGTAGTACTGTTTTGTATTACCAACGTTGTGTAATTTTTTAATCGTAGGTATTTCACAACAAACTAAATTTTTGCACTTGAATTAAATTAGTTGTACGTGTAATTTAAATTTTTTGCATGACCGCCCCGACTGGCAGTCACATTAGCCATATTACAGCGAGTTTACACCGTTTATTGGCCTATTTGATATACATGAACACTGAGTAGGCAACTTACGGGGCAGAGGGCTGAACCATGTGCTTAATATCAACTTAATGAATGTATACATATAGGTAGGGTCCGGTAGTTTTCGCGAAAAGATTTTTGCAGCACTTTGTTTCTGTGTCTTACGTGCGCACCTGCATCTCTGCTTTGTGGTCAGTGATTGGATGCCGAAACATACAACGTCTGGAGGTTAAACCCGCAAATCATGGCAGTTATCCATGTTCTGATTGGCACAGTTAAATTAATAACGACTCTGCACAAAAACACTCTGCCAATTATCATGAAGTTGTGCTGCAGGTTCGCACGCAAGACACTGAAACAAAGTGGGGTAAAAATCTTCTCGCGGAAACTACCGGGCCCACCAATAGAGGAACTTATATTAGTACAAATATGTTGCATAGAAAAAAATTGAAACGATTAGTATAAAAATGTGAATAAAAACATATAATCCAAAATAAATTGATAATACAAATTTACATACATATACAACTTGAAGCTCCAGTTAAAGTAACAATCAACGCAGGGGTGCATATCCCCCTTGACAACATAATGCAACATTCTCCCCTAACCAGTGTTGTAACAAAGTTTTCATAAAAAATTATTTAGCTACACACTGCGCTAAAAGAGGGGAGTCCGGGGATCCTCTTCCGTAAATGATTTCATTTTTAGGTGCGAAATGGTGATATTCAAGCAATTTCCAACCTGAACAACGACTTTACAGCAGGCAGAAATTGTGATATTTTTAAAGATATATTTTTTTTCTGTTTACATATTTATTCTTTACTTTTGTGAGCACGTATCATATAGGCCTATAACTTTTTATTTTTAAAAAAAATCTGTGATAATTTTTGGGCAAAGGGTTGCAGTCCTTGATACGCCCCTGACAAAGTAATTTGTTCATTTTTATTTGTTTAATATGATTTGTTACGCAACAGTAACCATTTATGGACGGGAAAATGAGAAAATATATTTTTGTAGTATGTGTGAAATTGCAACATATTTTTTGTATACTTCTATCTACATTTTATGAATATTTTAATTTTGGCATCCTAAGTTTCGTCTGTCAATTTAGACTATATGTATATATCCAACCTACGAAACAACGACGTCCGCCGCGTCTCCCATATACACAAATCTATAGCGAATCAACCGTAAATCGTACCCGGATTGTCGTGTGATTTCGAGTGTTTCGGATCACGACTGCGTCACAATGACTAACAAACTGCTCTGCTTCGAGCTAGCAATCACCGTACACGTCTTTCTATGTCCTTGGCTGTTGGCGATAACCTATAATTTGTTTACGAAACACGGCCGGGGAAATTAAATGGTGATACGATAGTAACTAATCTTTGTGGCGTTCAGTGATTTATGAAGATTCATGTACGAGAACTCTTGGGCTGTAGCTACAGGGCCGGTGCGTTTCGCTGCAACAATTTTGTTTCAATGGCTTACGTGCGCACCTGCAGCTCTGCGTCATGCTATTGGCAGAATGTATTCCTGCAGAGGCGTCGCTCACTTGCCTGTACAAATAAGAACAAGATTACCGCAACATCACAATGTCTGTGATTTGCTGACAGAACCCCGAGACGCTGAGAGTCAAAACATCCAATCACTGACCATAAAGCAGAGTTGCAGATGTGCACATGAGACATTGAAACAATTACAATTTATTGGTTTGTGGACATACGCCATTGCTCATGTTTTGTTGACCAAACTTGTATTGAAAGACAAAGTGACAAAGTACAAAAAACGCTCAAGAAAATCACAGAAAACAGAAGAAAAACAATCCCGGAGGAATTCCGTCAGTTTTTTTACGGCATTCCTCTGGAATTGTTTTCTGTGCTTTTTGTGCGGGTTTTTTTTTTTTTTTTTTGTATTTTGTCACTTTGTCTTTCAATACAAGTTTGGTCAACAAATCATTATAAATGGCGTATGTCCACAAAACAATACATTCTAATTGTAAACTTCCATTGCAACAAACATTTTTTAAATTTCACATTGAAACATACGACGTTCGTTTGTATTTTATTTTTTAAATATTTATTTATTATCTGTTTCTGCGGGTGTTTCGTCGTCTATTGTTGCTGTGTGCAATTTCTGGATACTATGTTACTAGATAATGAAAGAGTTGCAAGTCTTTTTGTCCGGGTAGTACGTCGTTGCTGTCCTCTCGGGGCGGACCGATACTTATGTCGATTTGTCGGTATGGCTCTTAAGCAATACGGTCGCGCGCACGGAGCCCCGGCAACTAATTGGAATATTAAATGCCGCGCAATCACTGTCTCTCTCCACTTACTAACCAGAGGTGTCTCGGCCCGACGTACTTTATGACTCGGCGAACTTTTAATGGCG
>PNEQ01047676.1:0-16360 GCA_003012365.1 Medauroidea extradentata
CTATCCATCCACACTGTTGGATGCGATTCATAGACGACATCTTCATGATCTGGACCTCTACCGAAGACAGCCTTCTCACTTTTCTCAACAACCTCAACTCTCACAGCCCATTAAAATTCACCTGGAACTATTCAAAATCCCATGCAATATTTTTGGACGTAGAACTGACTCTCCACAATGGAAAAATTGAAACAACTGTCCATACCAAACCAACCAATAGCCTGCAGTACCTCCACTTTGACAGCTACCACCCATACCACGCTAAGAAATCCCTACCATACAGCCTCGCTACTAGAGCCAAACACATATGTTCCACCAAACAGACCTTAACAAACAGTGTGAACAAATAGCCAAGGCCTTCATAAACAGAGGTTACCCGAAATCACTGGTACATGAACAAATACAGCGAGCCACTACAACTACTGACAACTCAACCAAGCTTGGCAATTCTGAAATCCCCCTGGTTGTCCCATACCACGAAGGTCTGTACAAACTCAAAACAATACTGAACTGTGGGCACAAAATCCTGACCTCCTCACCACTCACCCAAAACTTGCTCACTAAACCACCAAGGCTGGTATTCAAACGTCCCCCCAACCTCCGTAACAAACTGGTCCGCCCCAAACTGCCAGCCATTATCACATCAGATGATAGAACCACCCCCAGGGGTTCTTACCCATGTAATAAACCACGCTGCGGCTCCTGTGCAATACATCAACCTTCCACATCATTCAATAGCAGACAGACTAATCAAACCTACTCCATACCAGGAAGCTACAACTGTGCAACTGAAAACCTCATCTACCAGCTACAGTGCACTGTCTGCAATGCAGAGTATATCGGCCTAACCACCAACACTCTCAGACAGAGGATGAATGGCCACAGAGCTGACACCAAAAAAGCCATAGCTGGAGCGGAGGTTGATCCCCATGAGAAGCCAGTTGCCGCACATGCAGCACTTCATAACTCCAACTTTGATTCCTGTTATACAACCAGAGTGGTGAGGGCTCTACCACAGTTGAATAACAAAAACAAAGCAGAATTAAGACGCTGGGAACTGGCACATCAATACATTACAAAATCCTGACAGCCACCTGGCCTTAACCTCAGATAACAAACCCTTATTTCAAACTTCCCGCCGCACCTTAGTTCGCCCTCTGGCCGCTAGGTGTACTGATTACCAACCACCGCTGGACAATAGACTTCAGTGTGCCTCCACTCACCTGATGAAGCAGATGTAGTCTGCGAAACGTTGTGACCGCACACCCGCGGAGAAATGTGTTCGTCCTATGTGTGTGTGTTTCTATCTGCAAGTACCATCCTGTGAGTACTTGTGCACAACTCTTTCTGTTTTATTTGTAATTAATGATCCAGTAATACATTAGTACTGTAACTTTTTTAAAGGCGCAATGTCACTCGTGTGGGGCGGCCAGCTATGTTCGGAAGTACACAAAATGGCAGAATAAAATTCCCAACATACAGTACTAATTTTTTTTACTAAACTATATCTCATTTTAATTACAAATGAATGTGTAAAAAATACATGTCTTCACACTTGAGCACAATACATATTCTATATCTTAATGAAAATAATTTGATTGGTATCAAAAAATTTTAGTTTTTTCGTTCGTGGCAACATGTCTACACACAGTTCATACAAGAAAAATGCAATGCATTGTTTGTGTCTACAAAACAGTTACTGTTTGTGAATTGTCTCTTGAAACCAGATGAACAACAGCTTTAACATATTTAAAACAATACCTGTGAAATTAGCCATCAATACGTACCAAAATATTGCATCCGTCCATTAGGGAATGAGTGTTGTGAGGTTATGCTACTATTGGTTGCACGTATTCTTAACGAGAAATATAAATGTGCAGTATCGACAATGTCCAAAATATTTGAACAATCAATGCGGAAAATTGATGTCCTTTAGAACTATGCTTGTGGTTATCTTTACATTGGCATACTTTTATTTCGGCGGCCACATGGAGCATTCGTGCACAATTTTCCCCCCCATGCTTTTTCATAATTGCAAATTTTCGTAAGTCGCAGGTTTCATAATTCGGGGGATTACTGTATTATAGCCACCACTATTAATAATGTTTGTATGAAAAAATTTTTTAACCCTACTTTGAAAACTTGAAGACTGTGAAGCGCTCCTGCAGTTACACAGACATTTAAGCTGTCTGTAAAATAAAATTATACAGATGAATGGATGATGGTAGCTAGTACTTTAAAAATTATGTACTGTATATAGATTATAGCTGGTACTTAGAAAAATATAGCATTCTTAGAGAGAAACTTGGTAAAAAATTTACATTCCAGATGCCATGACGCTTTGAATGAGTAATATGTGGTATGTACCTATGTGTAAGCATCAAGCGTGTGAACTGCCCTGGTTTACATTAATAGCTTTGTTTGAGGCTAAAGTAAAAACATGTACTGAGCTATCATTGTTAACATTCAGAGATAACCTCACACACGAACTTAAAGTGTTGTCATACTGAGTCACTTCCGTACTCCGGTGCTTCTGATAACTCCATGACGAGAAAAAAATACAGTATATCAATGTGAAGAATGTGAACTCACCCATGATGCACCCATGGAGGCACTGTGTGCTATTCAAGCCTCGTTTTTTAAAATGGAAATAAAACTGCATATCCAACCATTCATTCACTATCTCAAAATACAGTACTGTACTACCTTAAGACTCTTTTGAATAGTTACAGGTTGTGGCAGTGCAGTGGTCGGACCACTTGCATCCTACTACTACAATCCACATTCAATCTCAATTTTTTGCATTTAGGAAAGGCGATAGAAATTGTCTATGGCCAACGGGTATGCTCAAAGTACTCCCGTTTCCTCTGTCCTTGTATTCCGTTACTTCTCCATTTTAGTGCCTCCACGTCACCCCCACCAGGAATTGCAGACACCAATGGGCTATAAATTGCAAGTCTGTATCTTCGGTGGATGTGATGCCCTGCCCTGTGGTTTCACTCCCCACACAGCATTTACTGATCTGTATTGTTTTGAATATTCAGGTTAAAAACACACTGTACGCTGTAGTATCTCAAGCCAGAACTTACCACTGAAGCCTGGAGTCAAGTAAGCCATTCGTTTGGAATAGAACTGTGGCTCTTTCTCCAGAGATATGCTTTTCAAGTGCTGCTCAAATATTTCTTTCCTCTCTTCGAACGTTGGCAAATCTATCAAAATGTGTCGGTCGAATCTTCCTGGCCTGAGTAATGCCTGGAAAATGATAAACCACAGCATCCGTACATGAAAATAATTGTAAACGGAAAGAAAAAAATTGTAAATTAAATTTAACACTGCGAATGTGTCTGTACACCTCTTCAGAAGACAAACACAAATCATGACGAGTGTGGTACTCATAACCAAAAAATAATTTATGATTTTTACACTAGTATATGGTCTACAACATATTCTGAATATATATGACAATAAATTTAAAAAAAAGGCATAAAAAATACTAAATTAGCAGGTTAAGAAAGATAATACGGACATGGGATGAAACAAACATAACGCACAACACATGTATCATCCATCACTTTCCGTACTTAATTTACGGATCAGTTCTATCTCACAAGTCAGTCATTATTAAAATTAATGGTACGGCATGTCATTATTGTAAATATTGTTTTGAAGTTATGTTTCTTTATAATACGGTAGCTCTTTTGAAAAACAAGTATTCATTTTGAATGTGGATTCTCTATCCATTGTTTCTCATGGGACTGACAAAAAATTTCAATATCTGAGGATTTTAATGAATGTGGCCTTGAGATGCTGTAAAATAAAGAAATGGGCACTAGAATGTGTTCCGTGGATGCAGAAATTTCAATATATTAGGTTTCAATACATAGAGAATCCACTGTATTTACTTTATGAAGAACACTGGAATGGAAAAGTAAGCACCTTTTGATTAAAATGTTAAAATATGCCCAAAATTAAGACTGCAATACGTAAATACGGAACACAGTACACAAATAGAATGACTATGATGAATTTGACTTAGTGAGCTTAGTACCACTGCACTTCTGTCACAATTTCTCTCATTTTGTATGCACATAAAACACAAAATTGTGTAAAACAAAAGATAAAAAATATATTGCATTTACCTTGTCAAGGACATCAGCCCTGTTAGTCGAGGCTAGCATGATAACTCCTTCTTTGGTAGCCATCCCATCCAGCTCCACGAGCAACTGGTTGAGTGTTTGCTCCGTCTCGCCAGACGTCCCGTCAACCTGACCCATCTCACCGCTGCGCTTCCTTCCGATTGCATCTATTTCGTCTATGTAAATTATGCATGGGGCTCTCTTCTTCGCTTCTCTGAACAAGTCCCTGACTCTAGCAGCTCCCAGACCTCCAATCATTTCGATGAACTCCGACCCATTCATGGAGAGGAAGGGCACGTTGGACTCTGTCGCCACAGCTTTGGCAAGCATAGTTTTGCCACAGCCTGGGGGTCCAAGTAGCAATGCACCTTTAGGAACCTACCAAACATACTTAGCTATGAAACACTATGCACTGCTATAACAAAGTAACAATTCAAACATGTACTGTACTAAAGTTTGTCATGTAGGCCTAGTATTTATAGATGAGATACAAATACGATAAAAAGATTTTCACATAGGTATTGTGTTATCACTCACTATCTTTGAACAAGCTATGGACATACATGGGTAAAAAATAAGATTTTCATAAAGGATACATTGTAAAGGTTTCAAAACATAAAAAAATTTTAAAAAAAATTTGTTTCTGTTCAACTATTTTTTTTAAACTAGGATCAAAGACAGTGTGTGATTTTGTAAAATAATTCTGCATGTAATAGGTCCTTACAAAATATTTCAACCAATTTCTAAACTTGAGTCAGAATAAAATAAGTTAAATAAAAAAAACACATTTATTATAAAAAGCCAAGTTGAGAGTCTCACATTTATTTTGCAGCCATAAATTCCTAAGTATATTACGGGCTGTTCAGGATACAATGAGAACTTTTCAATGTTTTGCCAAATTTTTTCCTTTCAGTCAATGTCTGTCTACCTTTCCACCACTTGTTAATATAAATATTACATGACAAAAGCTAGTATATTTTCATGGCTATCAAAAATTTATGTTTAAGGCCATAATAAACTATACTGATTGGTGGTTAAAAGTACGCACTTTACAGTGAATATCCTATACCTGTACCATGTGACACTGTCAAGAGGCTGAGTGAACTGCTAACATCTCAATTGGCCATTTACAGTAAAAAGCTATATGTTTTCTTTAAGTTCCTACTTAGTTTGTCATCTCAGATAATTTTTATCCCTACACAATTCGTTAGCGTTAACATTACCTTGTGATAACTAAACACAATATACACACACATATATCTCAATGCACTAAAAACAACCTTCTGAATTCACAATGAAATACTGTAGTTTATTGCTTATTATGCTTCCTACAATTGACTCAGCTTTTCCAATCTAGGACATCAGAAACATTTTGCCACAGTAAAGAAATATAGTTTACAACCAAAACAACATCCTAAATAATTTTAAATTTGTATATATTATTGTCGTTAATATTACTGTATTTGGAAATAAAATTAAATGTTCAACATTTTTGTCCTTGGTTATACTGCTGTAAACTTTTGTTGGTATGGGACACGTTTTGTCCATGATAGGTAGTTAAAGTGGGTTTCTTCAGCAGTTATTTTCTCTGAATAATAAAAAAATTGTCTTCCTATAAAGTTTTTAATAGTTTACTCATTAGTCAACACATTTACAGGATGCTCATTTAACTACGAACAACGTATATGTGACTAGACGTGGGAAAAGGGACCTTAACTTCTATTCGGGCGACATTTAGTTTTTGAAATGACTTATAAACTCATGAAATTCTGAAGAAACTGGTTTTTGTTTTATACAAATAACTTAAAAAATGAGTGTGTGGTGGTAATTTGGATTTAATTGTTAAAATATGTTAGTTCTGAGAAAACATGGCTATTTTTGGCTCTCCTGAAAATGTTACATCTATAAGATAAGGTCCCTTTTCCAATGATTAGTCACATACATAGTAACTAAAACTAATATTGATGAGATACGCGAAGCTATAACGGCATTTAAAACGCATGAGAACAGACAAAACGAGGAAGAAATCTGTAAATCAGTGAAAAAAACGACGAACCAAACCTTGGCACCAAGTTTCTTGTAATGCTCCGGTCGCTTCAGATAATCCACAAACTCCATCACTTCTTGCTTCGCTTCCATGAGCCCAGCCACGTCGGAGAAACGTACACCCTTGCCGGGACCTGTTAATGGATCCACCAGCGTGAATTTGGCACGACCCATTTGCGTCTACAAAAATTTCACCAGTTGATTAATATGACTTTGCATTTTAACACAGAAAATGTCAGTAACCTGCAAACAACACACTAATACATGTAAAGATTTACGTGAGATGTGCAAACGCGTGTGACTTTAAAAATGAACCTAGGTATAACTGATAAATATCCCAAAATATTTCATGCAGGCTGTGATGCACAGAAATTATTATATCAGTACAATATTACTGCTAAATACAGTGCTTCCTTTTGCAATATTATAGGTTTTGTTGGACACTTGAAATGTTTTGTTTCCAAATTACTCTGAATACGGCCTATATGACTGTTTTATGTAACACCAATTGCCAGTGTCTACTTATGGTATATTGGATAGCAAATTATCTTATCCCAAAGAAATTTATTCCACATTTATTTTAGAGCATGCCAAATAGCAAGTAATGGTTGGAAAAAATGTTATTTTGTTTACTATTAAGAACATTTTAAGTACATCAAATAACAATCTGACAAGCAAATTTGCATTAATAAGAGACAAATAAAGCATAAGAGAAAACAAGATGGCTACTGATGAATTAGATTATGTACCACTAATAACATCCAGTAACCAGGTTCCCAGTTTTTTTTAAAAATCGTTTCACTACGTAACCTACTTTCTTTGAAGACCAAATGTTATACAATTTCGGCTAATCAGTTCCCCTTCCTAGATGTTAAACATAGGTATGATACAATCACTGTGTTACTGTGGTGGACAGGAGAGATTTGGTCGCTGTCTTTACAACTAATCTTGGGTGCTAGTGGGGAAGACACGAAACAAGTATGGCGCAACAGCGGAATGCAAAGACAAAGAAAACAGAAGAACCCAGTAAAAATCTGCTGGCTAATGTAGTGTCTGACATGTACCCCACATGCGATAACAGACAGCAACTTCATTGGGAACTGAACCAGGATCACAGTGATGTGAAGTCAAATGTTCTGACTACTACGTCATTACCACGATCCCCCGAGTTATTGTGGATGGCCAAACCTAGGCCATACAAAGAAGACAGCGACAAGCAAAGGGGACTCAACTCACAAACGTATCCATGCTGATTGGTGGTCGAATACTCTTGCTGCGAGACAACAGCGACAGCAACAAGCCGACGACAATAAGCGACGCCAACAGCTTCCCCGCAGTGTCCGAGCTGCGCTCATAGATTATGGGCACGCCATTGTCGATGGTTATGCCGAGCTTCCTCTCTGCCTGCCTCAGCTTCTCTTCAAAACGGTTTATGTCCACAATGTTCATGTGAAAAGTTCTGTGGTCAATCTGAAAGAAAATTAATGAACAATGCAGTCAACTGTCCATTACCTAAGAGTAGATCATTCCTTCTGGAGTTTAGCCACAAATAAATTCCTACATTATGAGAACTGTAATTAGTTTGCATTATTGAAACTAATTTTTATAACTTAATTTTGGAATTCAGAGCCTGTAGCGACACAAAATATTACATAACAGAATACTTTAAGCTGAAGTGAGCGGGCTGTTACCTATATTTACTGATGCAAGACTGAAATCAGAAAGTTAAATAATTAATTTATCTGCTACAGTATTACAATTATGTGGATCAAAACAGTAAAGATGTGTAAACAAATAGGTATGATCAACACTGTTAACACATTCTCTATTTCCTACATATCTTTCTTTTTATATAATTAACATTGCATTTATGGTATGGAGATTTCTGATTAAATACACAATTTTAAGGAAACTTTTCCCATAAGTGAGCCTTCAAGTAGGCAGTTATGAAGGTTACTCTAGAAAAAACCTGTTACACAATACTGCTGTTACATGATCCAATACAAGGAAATTTTGTAAAATTTGATAGATTTTAAGAGTGCTCTGCACCAAAAAATTTGTAATTGTATAATTGCACCAAACACATTATATTTATAGTAATTTCTCACAAATAAAATACTTTTTGGTTCAAAAGTTTTCATACAAGCGCTTGAAAAAGTGCAGTTTGACTATTTTCGTTACTTACCCAAAGTATAGAAACTACTCAAACAATACAAATGAAAAATATTTAGAGTGAAAGTAAATGAATTAAGATACAGAATGACACCTTTGTTATTTCACATAAAAATTATTTTTAAAACCATACATACTCAAAGATATGCACAATTTCGATATACTGAAGAAATGTTTCAATTATAAACAATTAAAAATTATTTCATTTGTATCACTGGAATAGTTTTTACTTTGGGCAAGTAGCAAAAATAGTCAATGGCATGAGCTTCTAAAAAAACCATGGAACCACTAAATATTTTAGTTTGTGGGTAATTATTATTAATGTAATGTGTAAGGGTTGAACAGTGTTTGGTACAATTATAAAATTACGGGTTTTTTGATGCAGTGCATTTTTAAATATTGCAGGTGTAAAAACTATGAGACAATATTAAGAGAAGAAAATCACAATACATTTTTTGTTGTATGTCACATTTTTCACATAGGGCCTACCACTTTTTATTGCTGTATTCAATGAATTTCTTAAAACAAAATGTAATAAAAAATAAACATCTTCACTAGAAGTGCATTAAAACTATTCTGATTAGTTAAAATTTCCACTATAGCAAACTCTCCACAGAATGTATCATAGGACTGAGAACCAAACCTTCCATTAAACTGGTCGGCAACCCGCTGAAAACTTCAAGAGAAGCATCAACACCGACAGCCATGCAAGGTTCCACAGAACCTTCCAAGGAAACTTAAGTACCATTTAAGATTGCCGAAAATGTAGGCTATGTTTCTGCTCAATAATCAAACATTATTGAACCATTGCCACCATTCTTTTTTCCTACCATACTTAAATATTAATTTTGACAGACTAAATAAATGTGACAACATAATACTTTAACAGAAGTAGTACTTACTTTTTTACCTTTTATAACAGCTCCTTCATGGAGTATTATAGTTACAATATCAACATCTGGGCGAACAATAACTTCTTCCACTTCACCCTTGGCCAACATGTGGTGTACAAACTCATTCCATGATACATAGCGAATTACCTGGAAAAAAAGACACAAGATGTGGAAGTGTCTTAAGTGGCAGTTCAGGTTGAAAATCTACACTGTCATATTTTCCTTGCTTACCAATGTTTTGCGTACATAAAAGTTTTCATTAAATTCACTAAACTGAAGACTGTTCACGGTAAAGATAACACTTTCTGAAGCTATAATACATTATTCTTTCAGTCAATAGACAGGCTGTTCTGGAATGAACGCTCATAAATCACATAGACGGTGGTAGACAATGTGAAAAGAAACATTACCTGTTGGAGAACACTTGTCCGAAAATAGCACCCTGCAAAGGTGCAGGGACAAACACAAGTGCGCAAATTTGAATGGCCTTGCACCGACGTCAACCACTCGTGGAATCAGACTCCCAGTCTCACGCAGCCTCTGGTCAATACGCATGAACGTACTTGTGTCTGGTACACATCCGTTAGGATAGCGCTCTGGTAGTGGACTGCTTCTGCTGCATTTCCTCTTGCCTCTCCATACACCAAGTGCATATCAGTCGTGTCGGTGAATGTCCGTTGCGGCATGCTTCTAATGTTCGCAAAATCAAATATCGCAATACTATGCACATCCAACCGTCAACCGTCAACTATGCACTAATCATACAAAATGAAACAAATCAATGAACTACAAGCAAACATGAACTGTGGTTGCTTTTGTAAGTAGGTACATGTGTGTGGTCCTCCCATCTCCATCATCTAATACTTGATTGCAGTGTGATGACGCACCCTTTCAGCTACTGGACTGGCACTATTCAAATTTATGCACTTGTGCAGGGTGGTATTTCCGGATAAATGTTCTTGAACAAATACTGTTTATTTACGCACTGTTTACCACCCATGTGATTTACAACCATTCATTCACAAAAACATCCTGTATATCTAACACAATTTATAAGTTAAATAAATAAATATGTACTTGCAACTGGGCTGTCGCCCTGTGGCAAGATCACTCAAGACTTCCTGACCCTCTAGACTATTCACTCCAAACCCTTCCAACCCTCTAACAGACACCAAATCATGCTTTAAAACATTTCCACTCCCTCACTGACCTTGCAAGCATAGACTGCCAACCCGGCTCTGTTCTCCACTATGCCCTTTACATTTCAACACTCTTAAAAATGTACTACTACAGCAACAGAAAACTATAATAATTTAATTTATAATTCGTTAATACCTGCAGAGGAACCTTAGAAAAAAACCTACTTTACAGTAAATAATCTAAAAGGATTGTTAATATATCAAAACATAAATTTTCCTACCAAGCTAAAGACACTCGTAATACAAACTTCCACTGAGCAAGGTGTCGCCACAGTATTATGGATGGCTAATATTCAGGACGTCGTGGGTTTGGTTTCAGAGTCCGGGCAACTTGATTTCAGTTTTCCACGATTTTCCTACATCATTCCATGTGAATGCCGGGAAAATTCTTAACAACAAGCACTCCAAGTTTCCTATCCATCTTTGAACCAACTGTTCTATTTCTAAACTGCAGTCTGTCTACGACGAGTTAAGTCCCTCTATCTTCAACGACTGTTTTGTGGAGACTAACGACTGTAATGAATGTAGTACACAGGTAAAACTACTTGGATGTAACAACATTTTGGGTTTTCGCCTCAAAGATTTTGTTAGAACTGAAATATTAATGTATAAATATTAAACTTCAATTAGGTAATAATACAATTTACATGAAAATTTTCTTGGATTATAATAGCTTATTTACAATTAACATAATACAGTAGTTCATGATTTTACTATACCACAAGGTAGCCTAAATTGAATTACATGTACTGTCACAATTACTCGAACAAGGGAAAAAAATTTATATACCGTAACAGAGTAAATTGTCTTAAGTGATGCCAAACCTCAACATAAAATTTCCAGTATTTTTTTCTCATCTTCTAGTATCAAGCAAAGTAGGTCTATTCCATTAATTTATTTTAAAATGTAAAGCATTTTCATGGAGATTTTGAAGAATTTTATTCAGCAATTTACATGTTTTGCATATTATTACTCTTGCAGCCAATTGATTTTATAAAAAAAAACTTCAATGCGTCAACTGAGAAAAACGTAAATAATTTTGTACTTAAGAGATTACAATAACAATATAAAATAACTAATCAATATACAGAACTTACCTCAGGTTGATTACTACTGGGGAAAAGAAGAGACACTATAGCAATGAGCATGTACGCTGTCAACATCCACAGGAAAGCCTTTGCCAAGAGCGACGAAATTTTGTCATCATCGTCATTCTCCTTTCCTGGCTTCTTGTCACCATCCTCTTTGTTTGGACGCTGCTGAGAATTCACTGGAGATGAATGAAAAGCTCTAGACTGGATGTCAAACTGGCTGATGTTTCTTAAACCTGAACGCTGCAGAAGCTGCACAACTGATCTATATTCTCGTCGAATTTCTTTCTGAACCTGAAGGACCAATTAAACGAGAGTAACCAACACTATTAGATAACAATGCAACTACGACTCTGAGGAAAATAAAGCAAACTTCCATCAATGAGTTTGATTATTTTATTCTGTTCACAGAGAACTTAAGACTCGTACAATATTTAAAAATGTTCTTTATGTTTTTTCACATTGCCTAAATTAGGCAACATTATATTACTGTACATATTTGTACGAAGTTATGGTAACACTCTTACGATTTTACAAATATAAATAATGGAAGGGTAGAAAAGTTTTTAAATTAACAAAATCTTTGCATTATCATAAGGCCATGATCCATAATTTCAACTTTCATGATAACAATTTTTTTATTCCTAAATGTCAACAGATATTGAAAAACTGCTGCACAATTTTGCAGAAAACTGTTTTTACTATGTAGGCTAATTTTTTTCTAGACAAACAATAAGACCTGCATAGATTCAGCTACCTAATTAGTTCATTAATGGAAATTTCTTTAAGTGCATTAATTAGCTGAAACCATTGTTTATTATTTATTGAAAAAATTAGTTAAGCTAGTAAACACTGTTCTAACAAAACTGTGCAATAGTTTTTTGATATCTAGGTGCCTATTCCTGTTTAAGATTTTAAAAACATAATTTATCATAGAAGCAGTAGGTACAAATTATTAATCATGGCCCTTATGAATAGAATTATTTTAGAAATATGCCTATCAATCGTAAAATACTGATTTTCATTCTGTAACATTCCCACATTAAACATTTTGAGTTACCACATAATTACCCAGATTTGGGGGAACTGGGTGGGTCAGTAAAAATGTACTTAAATTATGTCAGCTATTTCACACTTTCAATTGTTTTGTTTTACAAGAACATGCATTACAGTATTATATATTACATTACTATGGAAACATAGGGGTCTAGTAGTCATTTTTCAATTATAATTGCTGTGGCAAGATAAAAAAAATTGCAGTTTGATAGAGTTTTGAAGATTTGTAATAAAGTAAAAAATTCAAGTTTGGCTTTTTTAAAAAATGAACACATAGGCTAGTTATAAATTAACGCTAAAAGTCACACAAAGTTAAATTGGTTTAATTCTTTACATCCTTTTTTTCAAAAAGGTGCAAATGTCTAGAAATCAACTTTACATGTAACTATTTATACAATTTTTTTTTAAATTTAGGCTAAATGAGTGTCAAGTTTAATTTCTACATTTATTTTTTAGGTAACAGTCACTTTCCGACAAATTTTAAAATGTGCTCTTTGTGAGTTACAGAGGTCCCACCTAATTACCCTACTGGGTGAAATGGGTGGTAAAATACTTTTATCTTTTTTTTAACATTCAAAATCAAGAGTAAAATTTAAATATATCATAGCTAAAAGGCAAATAGAAATATAAATAAAAAATTTACCAACTTTTCAATTCTGGATGAATATTAGTAGGTATTAAATTTCAGAAATGTAGGCAACCCCCCCCCCCTCCCCCCTTTTTTTATCCTAGTTTTTCACAACAAGTGTTTAATTATAAAGTGGGCTTACATATACATGACTCCCCAAATCTAAAACCATGTCTCAAAGTTGCACTTTCTCTGCCACGTTATTTACAAGTGAAGGTTCATATTATTATAGACTTAGACTTAAGTTATGTTTATTAAAGGGATTAATTATATTTTTACAAAAACAGGCTGCTATAGTCAACTGTTGTATTTATTTATAATGTTTTAGCCACTACAAGTGTGTACGAAAGTAGGCTAAATGATAATAGCACTTGACATTACATATTTCATTCAAAACCATTAGAAAAACAATTGCATGTCTTCTTTGTACACAGTGTTGGTTTATCAGAAAGCAGTCTCATTCGAGAGAGTGTGCATACGAAACAGGTCTTTCTATAGACTTTGAACAACAGCCTCTGAAAAGGTGTTCCTTAAACTGAAACGTGGCCTTTTGAAAACTATGGCGGAGTTGGATGCTGCATAGTGGGATGCCGCGGAGTGGGATTCGTACGTGGAGGTGCAGGAGCTGGAGAAGTTGCAGAGAAGGGCAGTGAGGTGGGTGATGAATAAATGGAAAATACAGGGTCAGGCTGGTGAGGAGGAAAGGAACTGTAGGTCTAGTGTGATGATGAAGGAATTGGGATGGGAACCATTGAGAGACAGGAGGAGAGTGAAAAGGCTGGTCAGGTTGTATAGGGTGATGAATGGGGAGGGGGATGAGGAAATTTGACCTGCAAATTAACTAAGGGAACTTTTAAGGGTACAGGTGGCAACAGAAAGAAAATTCAGAGGGTGTAGAGGAGAACTGAGAGGAGTACACAGTCGATGCTGGTGAGGACGGCGAGGGAGTGAAATGCACTGTGGGAGGAGATGGTGACGGTTATGGGGAGTTGGAAGGTTTAGGAAGGGACTAGAGGGTTGGAACTGTGGGAATGGGGAGGAATCTGCTTGCCACTGGGCGTTATCCCAATTGCGAGTATAAAACTTATCATTATTATAATTATTAATGACCAGGTGAAAAAGTAGAACCAAGTACAGTATGAAATTCTTACCTGAAACCAAAAACAGAAATTAGCAAAACTTACAATATGAGCAATGATCATGTATTAAACAGTGCTGCCTACCTATATGTAAATATTTGCATGTTCTAGGGGCAGAAGTTAAGAAGTAATACAGGCTACGCTGACATTATACATAACGTCCAACCTACAGCGCACTGAGCTTACACTGAGTGTTTCCGTTGTCTTGCTATAACTAACGTCAATAAAAAATTGAGTAATTTTACTAACAGAAAGATTGTACCAAAGTAAATTGTGTGAAAAAACTATGTTTTTCAAAGTACATGATTATCCTTGCCTGATAAGTGCTATTTTCGTCGATACACAAGATGTAAAATCTTATATGTAATTGTTTTGCAAATAAACACAGATTTTTAACCCAATGCAACTCAATTCAACAGTCAGGGTAAATATCAAGTTTAGCTACTCGTCGTGTACCGGCCAAACTATTGATTTTAGACATATAGTTTATTTATGAAAAATGTTTCTAGTGACGTTCTAGTGCTACGTAAAAATTTTTTTTGTTAGGTTAGGTTTTTTAGGTTAGGTTAGTTTAAATTAGTTTACGTTAGTATAGGTTAGGTTAAGTTAGGTAATCTCACCTGACCTAACCTTACAGTAGGTTTGGTAAAGTTAGGTTACCTAACTTAACCTAACCTAATCTAACTATAACCTAACAAAAAAAAATTGCGTAGGACTCCTTAGAATGTCACTAGAAACATTTTTATCAATAAACTATATGTCTAAAATCAATAGTTTGGCCAGTACACGATGAGTAGCTAAACTTGATACTTACCATATTAGGGAACAAAAAGCGATTCTTACTATACGTTACTTATGTTGATATAGACATAATACGAAACATTTACTTACCCTAGGCTGAAGTCTAACATATATTCTGTTAATAGCATTGTCAAGAACTTTACAATGCGTTATAAAACCACCTGTAATACTATTAGATGTATTTCTTGAGCAATATATTGAGGCCTGTGTGCTGGCCTTAACAACACTGCAAATTAACTTCTGAGCTTTGATGACATTCATTCCGTAATATGATTTGTACGTTTATGGAAAAATTCCACAATCAGTAAAATGATGTCACTTCTGCATTACTTCAGTCATACATAACGTCTTGTTTGTACATAACATCCAAACAAAAACACAACCATCATTTTTATTTACATTTCACCAACGAGCATTTCACAAACAACCATAGAAGTAGCCACACGACAACACTTGAAGATGTTACATAAGGTTTACAAAACACATTATTTGCAACTCACAATGCACACATCGGTGCTACCGCTTGAAATTATACAAACATTTATAGTAGACCATACAAAACCATGAACACAATTAAAATTATATTTAGACAATTATTTAAAAGTTCGATAAAATTACGAATAATTGCTGCAATCATAAGGCGTATTTTAGCGGTTGAATTGGTCATAAGCTATTAGCAAGCGTTTGCCGAATCTGTTTTCATTTACAAGAAATCGCTAAAATGCAATATTCAGTAAACATAAATGGCTACCACCATGGAGTTACGAAATTGTGTACTTGTTATTGTCTTATCAGGAATAGAATTGGACTGTATAAAGGAAAATACTTCTTCACGAATACGTTTATTGGAAAATAAACTACTTTCACTATTTTTTTACATGTACAACATAATAAATTGTAGAAATAAATTTAATTGTGCACCAGTATATGATGAAAAATTAATATTGTATCATTTTATTTTAAAATAACTTAAGTTTCGTCCATATTTCACATAAATACTGTTTGTTTTGGTTTCAGATTTGTTCGAAACAAAACAGGAAATAAAAGTAAAGGTAAACATCCTGTGAACAAACCCTGTAACCGTCCTCCTGCCTCGGTTGCCAGAAACGTGCAAACACCCTCAGCCTGGTTGCAGCATGTTTGCAAACACCCTTGTAAACAGGAGCGCTAAAATGCTCTGTTTACAGGTACCGCTACCA
>PNEQ01047685.1:0-11614 GCA_003012365.1 Medauroidea extradentata
AATAGTCATATTTTATAGTGTTTTATACTGGCCTATCATAGGATCCCACAGACCCCTCACAATCAATACTGAATTTAAAATGGATGACAATATGTTACATATGACAATAAAGGCCCCTTCATTACAATTAATCATCACAATTAACCTAAACCACATTAATATATATATAAAAGTATCAATAAAATAGGACCGTCACACACTGTTAAAAATTTTCGGGAGTTTTCGAAAAATTTTACGGTAAAGTTTGTCTAGTTAACGGAAACAATATTTTGTAACACAGTTATACGTAATTTTGTTTCATTAAACATGCGTAAAACTGTGAGAAGAAACTAAAAAATAACCGTAGGCCTACGCATTATTGTGCCTGCAACCAAAATAAGTCTCATAAATAAACGAGTTTCCAAAAGTGGAGCTAGATGCCTTTCGTAAATTAACGGACACTTCTGAGGAATTTTGTACCAGCACTTCGTGAAGCAACGAGAACTATTTTTAACAGTGCCACCTTATGTTTGTAAGAGTTTTTAGCAACTGTTGTTTAGTACTCCTTAGTAAAATATTAAAACATTCCACTGGCATTTGGTACCACTTGAAATACTCTCATGTACACCAGTGTAAATTTTAACGGAAATGTACCGTTAATAAACGGAAATGGAGTCCGTCAAAATAAAATACGGACATGTCTATAGTAAATATACACTACGGAATCATACGTAATTTGTCCATAAGTCTGTGGACACTTGTAAAGTAGAAACCGTAAATTAAGCTGTAAATATCAGGGATATATTTTAATAACGCCACCAGCAAATCTACATATCTGTAGAATTGCAATTGCAGCATTATAGACATTTAAGTATGGCTCAGTCCCGTGTGATGAAACTGTTCTACGGAAACTTATGTTATATTAGCAAACTAGCTGTCCCTTTACGGCTTCGCTCGCTAGAGTACTCAATAACTGTGAACTATAAATTGTCTTAGCTCAGTGTAAAGAGCGCGCGCAATATGCTCATATGATGTCATAGTAATTACCATCACAAAGTCTTGCACGGGATACGAACCCATAACCCCACTCCTCCCACACCACAAAATTTATACAATACCTCAGTGAATGCTTAAACGCAGGCCGTGATAACTCTTTCGTATGTACAGAGGTTTTATTTATCAGTAGGTTGGCAAACAGAAATAACATTTGAATTAGGTCTCCATTCTCATTTTTCGGGAGACTGTAACATTTTACTGCTTTTCGCATCCTTAATTTTCGAATTTCATAAAATCCTGGATTTGACTTGTAGATATTTACATAAGCTTCATTCTTATCAAAAATCATCTCGATATCTCAACGGGTATAATCGATACAGATTATTATTATTTGAAAATACATTATATTTTTTTTACATCTAAACAGAAACGAATAGTTATTACATAGACTGGTATAGCCAAATATAGAGCCTTGTATACCAAGACCGTGGGAACAAACCTCTCCTTAAACAATATCCAAAACAGTGAGGGAAAACAATACAGATTTGCCCACAGCTGCTTTTTTGCATCATTAAATTTTCCAAAGCATTATTTCTTTTATTCTACTTGTGTTATTTACCAGGCATGCGAAGGGAAAATAAATTTCTTATTTTTTCAACTTGTTTATCTCTCCTACTCCACAAGAACGGAATTGCTTCACTTGTGTACTGTTTACAATGTTGGATGTTCCTTCCATTTCTGATAAAGCACGCGATTCTTGGCCCTGGGGACATTGTGGAACGTTTTCGTAAACAAACTGTTTACTGCAAACAGCAGACAAGCAGCTGAATTTTCATGACTTATTAATGTACAGATAGCAATGGTTTTATTAAATGAAAGGAAACATTTCTAAATATTAACCATACATCTGTCTTTAGAAGTTTACTTTGTGAAAAAAATTGTTACGTAAATAACATCTAAATAGTTTAATTAAAAGCTCCAAACACTCGCAGATTGATTTCGTTATCGGAATGCAGATGTATTATAGAAAAATATTGTTTTGATTGCAGGACGAGGCATAGCGGGAAAGCAGCTTTAAGATCCAATGTCACTTATTCTGTTGAATTTTTCGTAATTGCTTCCTGATAAAAAATTTGGCCAGATTTAATTGAAATTTTTTCAATAGGTAGTGACGTACCTTCTATTACATACATTGTTTTCGAAAAATTAAAGCGTAAATATGAAATAATTAAGCTAATTTAAAATTTATGATGAACATTTTCTCTCGCCAAAGAATAAACACTAAGTAACGCCCAGTACCGATTTTACCCAATTATACGCACCTAATGGTAAAATGTAATCTGTACCGCTTATACCCGTTGAGATATCGAGATTATTTTTTGATAAGAATGAAGCTTGTGTAAATATCTACAAATCAAGTTCAGGTTTTTATGAAATTCGAAATTTAAGTAGGTGAAAAGCAGTAAAATGTTACAGTCTCCCGAAAAAAGAGAATGATCACGGAGAAATAATTCAACAGTTGTTTCTTTTTGCCAACCTACTCATAAATATAACCTCTTTGGACTGTAGCCATTACATACGAAAGAATTATCACGGCCTGCCTTTAAGGGCGCCGTCTACCCGCGCGTGAGAGGCTCAAAAGCGACGGAGCAGTAAGGTCGACCTTGAAGCGCGCATCAAATGCCGCGTCGCCTCAACGAGCCAAGCGCTGAACTAGCGTGCAAGCTTCCAGCTGAACCGTTTTTACTATGGGACTTTCAGCGACAACACTATCATTTTATCTTACGCGACGAAAGGAACAGATTCGCTCTACAGGTCTATAATATTCAGAATATCGTGAAAATTATTACTCTTACATAAAAATCAGCGTCAAAAGTCCCGATTCGGTCACTTTCACACAAAAAAAAAAAATACTTGTTAGGAACGATAACAGTTAATGGCAATATTATAGACCTGTACTAAGATCCTTAAATGCTTTTCGTAGCCTAACCGCGTGACAACATGTTGAATGGTTTTCGAATGAAATCAGGATTGTTAAAGGTCTGCGCGCCTCTTCACGATTCTAGTAGACGGCGCCCTTAATCATTCACTCAGGTATTGTATAAAGTTTGTGGTGTGGAAGGGGTGGGGTTACGGGTTCGCATCCCGTGCAAGACTTTGCGATGATAATTACCATGACATCATACGAGCATATTGCGCGCGCTCTTTACACTGAGCTAAAACTATTTATAGTTATCTGTTATTGAGTACGCTGGCTGTTAAATGCCTTCATCACATATTTTATCCAGAGTTACTGTTAACATTTCATAATTTCACGCGGGCAACGCCGCAGCCGGCCTGCTAGTGATTTTATAAAGAAACAGTGCTGACTATTAGTTATAGCCTTCATTTATTAAACAAAACTGAATATTATTAACAAAGAAGGCGACGCAGCCTCTTAAGAGTGCATGGTATATAATTCAGCGCTAAAATCATCAGTTCAGAATTGTAGGTTTTTCGAAGTCAGTTTGCAAAATTAAAAGAAAAAACATCAATCCCGGACAATAGTTTCTGCCTACTTTCTGAGCAAAAATTGTTTTCGAGTAACGTATATCTGAATAACAATCTCTGAAGCAGAAATATCGTACATTTAACTGTGGCGCAAGGGATCGCACTTAAGGGGCCCGCCTCGTTGCCATAAAATCACACTGAAGCGTGTTTGAAGAAAACGTTTTACACCGAAACTAATATACGTGTGTTCACGCCGTTTGTCTACGAAAAGGACACACACTTCAGACGACTGCCCTTAAGTACTTTCAAGACAACACACGTATTAGAAATCCTCTTTTAGGGCACGTCAAAATGGGTCAAAACGGGATTTTAAGTCTGCTATAGCGGAAAATATACTATCCGAATACAAGTGAAACCACTTAAGGGTAGTGCATTGGACTTTAGTTAAGTGATTTCGTAAATAAAGCAATAGGGTCGCCATTTAAAGTCCCATAGGAAAATTTTTTTTGCGAAGACTGCACGCCTTAAGCGTAGAGGTGACGCACCGTTGTATGGCCTATACGACGTCGCCCTTAGCACCATACCTCACTCACACAAACACATGTGCCACGAGGCGGGCCCCTTAACAGGTGCATCATTCCGGGCAAATGTTTGCTAAAAAAGTTCACAAATATAATTATCAAGGTTTGCGGTTTTATAGTTGTTCTGTATTGACTTTCAAAAAGTGTAGATCGCAAATTGTAGAACTCAGCGCTTATTTATCCACCACGCACTCTTAAATATGACATATTTGTGAAACTATTTTAACGCGGTATAACATTCTCAACATTCCATTACTGATTGTGTTCTGGAAGACGTCCGCTAAGAGATGTATCTTAAAGATGAATTATTCAACGGAAAGCATCGAAGTTCGGGAAGATCCGGATACGATTCCTGGTTCCGGCACCTGATCGCTATTCCATTGTAATAGGTCCAGGTTAATTGTAGGATGGCTCATTAACAAGGATCACGTCCGATTTCTCTCCAAGTTCATGCCCTCGGAACTACAGCCACTATCTTCTATTAATACCAAAATTCTTAGTAGAAATATAACTATGCATGTTCTTGAGTTTGTCACTTTTTTCTTGTCTTTCAACTTTCCGACAGTAGTTGCAGCAATCATCTCCAGGTTTTCATGGCAGTTGCAACGAATGCAGAAGCGTCGAAACAAGAAAATATGACTTGACTGACTCCCAAAGTCAAGAACATGTAGACAACGGCTGCGAATATATATATTAGTGGTTGAAGTATGTAATATTAAAAATTTAGTTTTTTTTTTCAGATTGAGATTTTTATATAAAATATGTGTGCCATCACACTCGGATGAATGTTTCTCCGACAGAAATATGACGACTATGTAGGTTTACATGCATGTTATGACGTAGCTTTGTTTTAGAAGAGGCCGAGCCGCGAGTCTGATAAAGGCCTGTGCATAAGACATGACGTTCACAGTCATTCATGTCATACGAGGTGTTATAATGCTGGGCATATCCTATGCGCTACGGCGTGCCTAGAGAGTGCGACGATGTTTCTGTATAGAAAATGTAAGAGCTCCAACTGACTCCGAAAACGCCCATTTTATCCGCCTTCACAGTTCCAGTATAAACATTAGCATATGGAAATTGAACTGAATATCGCCGTCGGATATGTAACGATAATATAACGCTATTCGTAAAGAGACATCATGTGGGCACTTTTGAGTGGTTTTTAGAAACGCATGGCGACAGGACAAGGTTATTTAATTTTGAGAATTCGTTCTGCACAAGCCTCCTTCTCCCTCTTTTCCCCTTCCCCTGTGACAGTTTAGATTAGTGTTAAATATATTAGATCATTTAAAAGTATGAAAAAAAAAAACAAAAACAATTCTGTGCCTTGATTCAAAGGACGGTTTTGTAGGTTAGGAAACTAAAATAACAATTAAGATGCGGCACTACAATTACTCATGCCTGCGCATAACTATAGGGAGCATTGTTCTTTACTGTCGTCAGGCTGTAGTGTAGGTTTTGAATTAGCACTCCACACAGTGCGAGACGACCAAACCAGGCGGTACCTTAAGTGGTCCAAAACTACTGCGAGTGGTAAAGTTCGCGAGTTCAGTGACATACATGCTAGAATTTACTGTCCTATGCATACTCTATCTCTGTCTACTCGTTCATTGCTAGGGACAGGAATTTTTGGTGAAAAAATTTTTGCCTCACTTTGTTTCAGTGCCTTACGTGCACACCTGCAGCTCAACTTCATGGCTATTGACAAGAGTCTTTTGTGCAGAGTCGTTATTTATTTGACTGCGCCGATCAGTACACGGATAACTGCCGCACATCACATCTGTAATTTGCGGGTTTAACCTCCACACGCTGGGTGTTACAGCATCCAGTCACTGACCACCATACAGATAAGCAAAACAAATCTAATTAAACATTTAGAGACAATTAGACATTTTGGTGTTTTAGTGACAGCAAGTAATGTATGTTACGAACTGAACTATGATTACTTTCATGTAGAGACGGGAAAAATTCGCGGGTTCAATGACCTGTAGGCTAGCTTCCAAGAATATTTGTGAAATCGTGTAGACAGCAGCTGTTTATTAGTTGCTCGCTGACACAGTGAAATCGGCCTGTATTATTGGCTCGGTTACGTCCTGGAAGTGTCTGTATCTGAAATGTGTGTTCTGTTTTCGCACTAATGGTAGTACCTAATCGACATAAAACTAGCTGTTCGGCCGCGGCTTTGCCCGTGTAGAATTTTCGAAGGAAAAACAACAGAACTCTATGAAGAAATCGTAACAGCTTAGGTATTTAACTTTAACTCAGGTTATATTTTCCAGTTACATTTCGTGATGACTGAGCTAGGATATAAGTATTAGTTTCAATCCAACAAGGCCGCACATTACTTCAACTTTCTTGCATTCAAGCAAATTCACTTCTTCCATTATTCAACATATAGACTTTTGTTCGACAGTGTATAATGGTTAATAATGTTGCGAGAACTAGTAAGACAGCCATTAAAATAAATCAGCGGATTCGACAGAGGTCATATATTAGCCTCGGGAAACTGCAGTTGTTCTTTTCGGGAAATTGCCGGTTCTGGTGGACGCAGGTGCGGAGAGTTTGCAGGTAATGGCACTGAGGAGGGCGAACAAGACAGAGGTATGGTTCTAGACACGCGTCACAAATCTACCCCAAAGATAAAGCATTTCAAGTAGTTCTATACGAGGATCATTTTTGTTTTGTCATCTGAGTTAGCAGAGCATTTGCCTCGAGGTCGCCTTAAGGGGTATGGGCAGGTAAGATCTCGAGCGGACGACTGGAATACTTAATCGTCAGTAAAATCTGATCTACTCATCAAAATTCGATGAGATTTTTTTGCCGAGTAGATGTTTTATCAGCGGACGTTTATTTAGGTAGCACTATGCCGTAGTACCCTTCACTTTCGTGTAAAAAATAAAAAACTGTTTTTAGAAAAATAAGGGCTTGAAACCACGAAATCTACAAAATGGAAAACTGTCATTTTTTAAATTTTTAATATAATATCTCGGCCTCTGTGACAACTGAATTTCAAAAATACTCGTGTTTTGAGTTGAAAATAGTTTTACTATCCGAAATTCGGTTATTATAGAGGCCTATGTGTTGTCATAAAAATGCTATAAAATTTTGTGGTTTCAAGCCTTTATTTTCTAAATACTGTTTTTAATGTTTTACTCGAAAGTAAAGCATACTACCGCATAGTACTATATAAATAAACGTCAGCTGATAAAATATCTAGCCGGAAAAAAAAATCTCATCGAATTTTGGTGAGTAGTTCAGATTATATTGACGATTGACTATTCCAGTCGTCCGCTTGACATCGTACCTTTCAATACACCTTAACCGTTCGTCATCGTGTAACAACGTATGAACTGCCTACTCGTTGGTTCCAGAAACTACTAAATTTTGGATAATCGGTATAGTAAACTCTGATGAAAAAGTACATTAAAGGAAAGTACTGTCATTAAATATGTTTTCTTTAATTAAAAATGCACATTTAAAGGGCGTGGTACATAATTTAACGTTAAAAGTATTAATCTATAACTGTAGGTTTCTTGAAGCCAATTTGCGAAAAGTAATCAATGGCAATCTTAGACAATAGTTTTAGCCAACGTTTTAAAAAAATTGTTTCCAGTGTTACGAACTTCTGAGGCACAATCTCTGACGCCGTAATCTCGTGCATTTAACTGCGGCGCAAGAGATCACGCGTAACGAATTAGTAATTCTGGATAAATATTTATTCATAAAGTTGGCACATAGTATTATCTAGGGTTGTCATTGAGTATTTTATCCATGTTTGCTTCGAAAAAAGCGTAGAAATCAATTTATGTATTCAACGTTTATTTATATACTACATACTCTTAAGAATATGCTCAATAGTTTGGCAAAAAAAGCGTGTTTCTAAATCACTGCAACGCAGTTCAACATTTAGTTTAGTCGGTTCCCTGAAGTTATTTTTTTCAAACATTGTATCAGTGTGGTTCGCATCACATGATAATTAAAAACAAACACCAACAAGCCAAGTGCTGAACTGGGGTTAAAGGTTCCCACTGATCCATTTTTAATTTTTTTTTATCTTACGAAACTACGAATTTATAAACTTGAATTTAAAGGCCAATTGTCTCCATTTCAATTTTAGGCAGGCTAATAAAAGCAGTACATACAATTAAAAAAATACGTCACGAAATATTTCGGTGGGATTTCCAAACAGCGTCAAATACCTTATGCGTATATAATGATTAGAGATGGTTATTTATCGCGGGAAAACATGGTTCTTTGATGGGTTTCAATGTAGGTTCAGTTTACCAAAATGTAGAGACATGCAAATATCGCGTTATCATTTGGTAGCAGACTAAACTTCACTCTCCTATACATAACAGAGCATAATCTGCCGTTCATTTGGCCACGAACTTTGTTGTCATTTACGTGTATTACATCTTAACAGAGATTGGCCTCTCTACCGTGTAAGCATTTTCCGCGGCAAGTCACGACAAATTGGCCAGCGGGGAACGTCGAACGAGCCTATAGTCACTTGGAGTCTAGTCAGCTGTCAGGAAATAACGCGAATTTTGCAAGTCTCTACCAAAAGAAACGGACTCTCGCTTGTATGTGGATTTATTGTTCAATTTGACTGAGGCAATAAGAATCTCGTTATTGTTGTATCTTAAGCTAGTTATTGGTTTTCAGACAGGTACGTTGCGTAAATGTTGCAAGAAATTGCAGTGTTTTCAAGGGTACGTTGGCACGAAATATTTTCGCGATATATTTTCATCTCTAATAATAATGATAACTAGAGCCACTTTAATAAATTTTCTCAATTTGGTTGCAGTGTCTTATGTGCACACCTGCAGCTCTGCTTCATGTTCAATGATTGGAAGTTTTAACTCTCACTTGCCTTGAGGTTCTACTGGCAAATCACGGACGTATGATGTCATAATAGTCTTATTCTGATTGGTGCAGTAAAATGAGTGACTTGTCTTGAGAAAAACACGCTGACAATAACCCTGAAGCACTGTTGCCGATTTGCAGATAAAGCTTTGAAACAAAACGTTGCAAAAATCTTTTCACGACTAAATTGTGGCTGTAATGGACTAAATTGTGGCTGTAATGGACTAAATTGTGGCTGTAATGGACTAAATTGTGGCTGTAATGAAAACTATGTAATCAAACACAGCAAGCGCGATCAGGGGCTAGGAGCGTGCTGTTTATAAGGTCGACTCTTGCGTGCCCACCCCATTCCTCATCACCTCTATGTACAAGGCGCTCAACTGGCGTCAGTCTTCCCTCGAAAACTCTGTAAAATATGGGGTTCATAAAAATATCCCAAAACATCTTCTGATGTTGGAAGGTTATTTTTAAGTTGGTCCGAAAAATTGCTTCTCCTGATTTGAGAACAGATATTTTGTTCCGAGAGACGTATTATCTTATGTCTAGTAAACTGTTTTCAACGCAAATTTCCGGACCTGTGATTATGGCACAAAAATATTGCTACATTAATTTTTACTCTGGCAAGACATTTGCACGTTAAGACAAAATTTCCAAAATGTTATCAATCTTTGTTTGTTCATTCTGTGTTCAGTAATGTACGTACCGAAATTTTTAAGATTTCACGACGTGATTACATAATTTGTTAATACATGCATTTCGAGACTACTATACCGATGATAAGAAAACGTAATATTCAGACAACTTACTACCCGAACTTTTAACCTCTGATATAGGTTAACCACGCTAGAAGACAATATGTTATGAGTCCATAAAGATATTATTTAATATTTCGAGATCTGTGTGACATATTTTAAGTTTTAGGACACAGGGTGGCCACCCACCTGGAAGACCTGGAATTATAAGGGAAATTATGGTCACCTGGAAAAATCGGAACATTTTGGGTTAATCTGAGACATTTCAGGGAATTTTCTTGCTTCGTTCATTTTGAGTTTCCGCGAGTGAGTAGTATGATTTGGTTCCTTCTGGCACATGGAGCCGGAGTGAGGCGCCCGCCCGAGGCGCCACCCCGCCATGTTGTGACGTCACGGCCCCGACCGCCACGTTGGATGACCTTGACCTTTAACCGTGACCTTGACCTTTAACCTTGACCTTGAGTGTCATATTACCAAAATTTTCCAAAAAATTTCAAAAAATTCAAAATTTTCCAAAAAAATTTAAAATTTCAAAAAATCCCGAAAAAAATATTACCTCCATCTTGTTTCCGGCCGCCATCTTGGTGTTTTTCCGAAAATTTTTTGATTTCGCATTCCATTATAATCCCGCACGTATTTTATAAATAAAATTTTTAATAAAAAACTTTTTAATAAAAAACTTTTTAATAAAATTTTTTTAATAAAATTTATTTAATAAAAAAACTTTTTATATAAAAATTATTTAATTAAATCAACTACCGACACGTTTTACCCGGACGAGCTCCATCGACACACTGATGCCCCCCACCACTTTTTACTTGTATATATTAACTAATACCCCTCTCCCCCTTCCCCTATCACGTACTTTAATTTAATTGGCCGTTAGTCACGTGATGAATTTCCCCCCTCCTTCCCCTACTTTCCCCTCTCACCAACACTCGTGTTATAACCCGCTCAAACTACTACTCCCCCTCCACCACACCCCCACCCTACCAAAAAAATAATTTTCCCCTTCTACTTTATGTACCATTTCCCCCAACATTTACATTAGCCAATAGGGAGAAGTCCCTTTTTCGCAGTTATTAACCCATGAATATCAAACTTCGTTATATTCAGGTTCGATTCCCATGAAGGTACAAATTTCTTCAGTAGGTTTTCTCAGGCTTCTCCAATTAATTCCACCTTATTTGAGAATGAAGTGCCCTCCCCCTTATGGGCTTGGGACCATCAAAACCCTGTGTTCAAATCTTTCACAGAGCTCTGGCGGGGTTACACCGCATTCTCTAATTCACTTTCAGTTATTCATCGCGGTGTATGAGCTGTACGTCTCTTTACTTGTAGCTCTTCTTCAAGGAAACTGGGTGTTAATGTCACTTGTACTTGAGGTGAATATCAATCAACACACACACAATATGTAGTGTGTAGAGGGGAAAAAGCAACGCAGTAAAGTCTTGAGGAAACGCCGAAAGAAATAATTGTAAAACGACAGAGGTATGGTGAAAGTATGTAGCACATTGCATAAAGAGTACAGCACTACCTGGCAAGAAAATTATGCCTCTTGCACGGTCTCCGGTGTGCTGTGAAAGAAAAACAGTGATGAATATCAATCAACACACACAATATGTTCCGTCGTTTTACAATTATTTCTTTCGGCGTTTCCTCAAGACTTTCCTGCGTTGTTTTTCCCCCCTACACGCTACATATTGTGTGTGTTGATTGATATTCATCACTGCTTTTATTACACAGCACACCGGAGACCGTGCAAGAGGCATTGTTTTCTTGCCAGGTATTGCTGTACTCTTTATGCAATGTGCTATATACTTTCACCATACCTCTGTTGTTTCACAATTATTTCTTTCGGCGTTTCCTCAAGACTTTTCTGCGTTGTTTTTTTCCCCACTAAACATTAGAGAATATGTTGTGTTGTTATTCATCACTGTTTTTCTT